>JANTPZ010099456.1:0-19692 GCA_025593235.1 Vachellia pachyceras
CAGCATACTCTACTTTCTTCTGCAGGTAGCCTGAAACGAATATGTGAGACAGATCTTGGGGTTGTTTCTCAGTGCTGCTTGGCTAAGCATGTCAATAAAATGAGCAAGCCGTATCTTACTAACGTTGCCTTGAAGATCAATGTAAAAGTTGGTGGAAGGAACACAGTGCTTGATTATGCGCTTTCAGGGAGCATACCTGTAGTCAGCGACGGGCCAACAATTATTTTTGGCGCTGATGTTACTCATCCACATCCTGGAGAGGATTCAAGTCCATCCATTGCAGCTGTATGTTGAAATTACATCTAGGTTTAATAATCTGTCTAGTCTTTATTTGCTTTTAGGCTCAACTTACATTGAGAAATACCCCCCCCGGGGGGGGGTTTTAAATACTAGGTTGTGGCCTCTCTAGATTGGCCTGAAATCACAAATTATGCTGGTTTGGTGTGTGCTCAAGCTCCTCGACAGGAGTTCATTCAAGACCTCTTTAAGCAATGGCAAGATCCAGACGGGGGAACAGTAACTGGTGGAATGATCAAGTACCTCCTCTCTTCACTCTATTGTTTGTGGTCTTGGGGTGCACACGCCATGTCTGTTAGCTAGAATTTATTTAAGGGGCCCCCTCTTTGCTTCACATTTCTGCAGGGAGCTTCTTATATCTTTCCGGGCCAAGTGGAAGATGCCACGGCGCATTATATTTTACAGGTAGCATTTGATTTTTCCAATTCTTAAGGCACATTTATGTTTTGTCCCTTTGATTCTGAACTATAAACCTCTTCGCAGGGATGGTGTGAGTGAGGGGCAGTTCGATCAAGTTCTACTGTTTGAGCTTGATGCTATCCGCAAGGTTTGCTTTGTTTTGTTTTTATTTTTTAATTTATTTTTAATCCTCTGTATTTCCATAACATAGCATTTTCCCTGCTGTTTTCCTCACAGGCATGTGCATCCGTGGATCCTAAAAATCCGCCTTCTATCACATTTGTGGTGGTTCAGAAGCGCCATCATACAAGGCTGTTCGCCGACAGTGATGGTGACTGTAGGAACATATCGCCTGGTATTTTATATCTTGTTAACTCATGGTGTACATGAGGTCATTTGTTTCCTGGTTTGATCAATATGATAAAAGACACTATCTGGCTATCTTGCAGGCACTGTTGTAGACTCTGAAATTTGTCATCCCTCTCAGTTTGACTTTTACCTCTGTAGCCATGCTGGGATCCAGGTGAAGTATTTTTGCCTCTAGTTTAAATTGATTTACTATCTGTACAGTGATGCTAAACCATGTTCACGTCCAAATTGTCGCAGGGAACAAGCCGCCCAGCTCATTACCATGTGTTATGGGATGAGAACAATTTTACAGCCGATCAGCTGCAAACGTTTACAAACAACCTTTGTTATACGTAATATGAACTTCCCGTGAACTTTCTGTCTGCCTGTTCTGCGTATCTAATTCCACGTCTTCCCATGTTAATGCTATAATTAGCAAGGCTTTGGCTTGAATTTGACATGTTATGTTTTCTGCAGATATGCTAGATGCACTCGTTCCGTTTCAATAGGTGAGTAGCACTTGTCAAAAAATGCAGGCATACATGGAATAGCTAATTGTTCGAATAACTCGTTGATTACTTGATTCATTGTTTGATAAACATTGTAGTGCCACCTGCATATTATGCTCATTTGGCTGCCTTTCGAGCTCGATTTTATATGGAACCCAAGACATCCGAGAGAGGTGCTGTTAGGCCTCTTCGAGCTCTCAAGGAGAATGTCAAGAGGGTTATGTTCTATTGTTAAACAGTGGCTTCAAATTAGTTGCGTGGTCTCATTTTGGAAGCGGGTTTGATGGATCATGTATCGTCTAATCACATTTGCTAAATTGTTTGAACAATACCTTGTTTTGGGTCATCCTCAGTATTGTCTTCGTGATTGAAACATGTTACCAAATGACTGCTGTTATATTTTGATGAAATGACTGGCTTGTTTTAATATTCTCTCGCCTTGTCTATATTTAATTTTGCCCAAGTCTGAGCTGTGTGCAGATTTACATGCACACCTCTACAAGCATTCATTGATTTATAGCCGTTCCTTGGATTGACGTGTTTGTTTTTAGCATTTTATTTTATTTTTTTTTTCAGGTGGGAAGATTTGAAAAAGTCAAAATCCCAAATCAGGTATTTACTATAAAATAAGTTGTAAATTATTTATAATATCTTATTAAAAATGATAAAAAAGTTGATTTGCGATTTTACAATTTTTAAAGTTTATAATTCTTGTTCTATTTTATAGTTGCATGCTTTATTTCTTTAAATTGAATATCTTGGCGGAGGCCCTTATTTAGCTGTTTGATTGAGTAGAGGACCAGATGTTTTAATTGAAAATATAAAAAAAAAAAAAAGATTCTTTCGGAGTCATTGAATTTGATTGGGGTCAACTTTTTTAAGTGAACTAACATGGCTCAATAAACGGCATGATATTCAAACGCTTTTATGTGGGCAAGAAAAAGAAGGTATTACTCCCCCCCCCCAGTAGGTTTTAGGGGGAGTTACAGGTCTGGAGGAAGGAATTTAAATTTTTATTTCAGTGTGTTTCTGGTTTTTGGCCAGCAAAGAATGTTTGGTTGTTGGCCAATGGTGAACTCTCTTTCAATTGCTAGCTTGTAATCTCGTATGAATTAAATGACACTTGTTTGTGATCATTAAGGTAGGAATTCATCAAATTTGCATATTTTCTAATAAAAAAAGTATTGAATTTGAATTATAAAATATTCAAAATATTTCTCCAAGCTATTAATCGGAGATTCGTTGTGCACTATTCATCTATGAATAGTGAGGCAAAACAAATCTTGTATTTTATGTTAAAATTGATGGTTTCTTCGGATAATCATGCATTCACATATTCACGGTAGGGTGAACATTTTTATGCTTTTTTTTAAAAAAAAAAATTATGAATTTGCTTGAATTATTTTAGGGGAAAAAAGGGTAGAATCTGTGATCTTTTCTGACCGTTTCACTCTGAGAAAAGACATCAACCATTTATTAATATTATTTTTAAACTTCAGAACTCCTCTTTTTTATTTTAGGTGAACTCCATGACAACTCTTTACCTGATCAATGTTTCTATTTTGTTCACGTAATATCAAGATCACTATGAATCATTTTGTCCTTTCAAAAATTCCAAAAGATACTTAATAACCAGTAATCATTCGTGGTTCCTAAAATTTCATCAAACGTACGTTTTTTTTATAAACTGATGTTTTCAAACAAAATCTATTTTTATGCTGTCATGTTCTTAAGTAGTCTAAATTTAAATTATGATTAAAGGGATGATGATGATGATGATTTGTTCTTAGCACAACAACAGATATTTTTCCTGGAATAGCAGCCCACAGTAAGAAGTGGATACGGCAAACACAAATTCTTTTCAAGAATTTCAAGGGCTACATATCTTCATTAATTATATTATATACGTGCGTATGTGTGTGTATACATATATCCTTAATTATATAATCAGCTTCATTATATATATATATATAGACACACACACACACACACACTTCTAGAGGGTGCAGGTTATATATAGACAGAGAGAGTTAAAAGAAGAAAATCAATGGCGGAGAAGAAAGTGATGATGGTGGCGATGGATGAGAATGAGCACAGCTCCTATGCTTTAGAATGGACTCTTGACACCTTCTTCATCCCTTTCAGTTCTTCTTCTTCTTCGTCTTCTCCTTCTCCCTTCAAGCTTGTCATCCTCTACGCTCGCCCCTTCGCTCCCCTCCCTGTCAGTGTTCCGGGACCTGGTAACTCTTGTCCGACTGGATTCAGATCATTACATCTTTTGCATTAACACACAGAAAGCGTATTTTCGTCTTGACATTCATATTCCTTTTGGTACACTCATCGTATTTTTTGTTGCTTTTGACCTCTTTTTAATATAGTACTGCATTCAATTTTTAACATAAGAATTAGTTGACTTTCTTTTTTAAAAAGATTAAGAAAGTGAATTCTCACAGTATATAACCCATATTCAAGGTCGTGGAAATAATTTTGTCTTCAGCTAGTCTAACCCTTCTTAAGATGTACGTATATAACTCATTTCAATTATGAGCTAAACCGAAAATGTTTGTACCTAATTAATTGAAGATATGTTGCACTTGTTGAAGATGTACGTGTTGTGTCTACTCAACGATCTTAGTCCTTAAATACCTCTGGACAATTAATTTTGTAATGAGAAAATTTTCAATAATTTTTTTTTTTTTAAAAAAAAGCTGGTTGGTGGGTTAGGAGTAGATGATGATGATAAGTTGATAACTTGATTTGGTGGGAAGGATTTGTAGATGTGCTGCCTACACTAGAGGTGCAGATGAAGATGGTTTCTGATCAAATCACTGCAAAGGCTAAACAGTTATGTGCTGACAAATCAGTAAGTTTCTTTTTAAATATAATTATATATACATATGATTGTGTGTGTGTGTGTATATATATATAAAGTAGCCCCATTTCCAAACGTAGGAGTTATATGAAATTAAAGTGTTTACCTTGATTCTAAATACAACATCTCACTCTATTTTATATCTCAAAATTATTCTTATTAATTCTAAATATTAAATAGTTTCTACAATAAGATAATTTCAATGTGCATGATTCATAATGACATTTTAGAAAAACCAACACAAATTTATTATCAATAATTAGTTTTACTAAATTTTTCAATATGCACGGATTAATTATATAACTCTTTTATTAAATTGTAGAGAGGTATTTAGTTAATTAATTAATATTATGATGTGGAAGGTGGAAGACGTAGAAGTGGAAGTGACCGAAGGAGATGCCAGGAATGTGCTGTGTGATGCTGTTGATAGACACCATGCTTCCATCTTGGTTCTTGGCAGCCATGGCTATGGCAAACTCAAGAGGTCCTTCCTTTCCTTCCCTTTTATTCACTCTCTAATTTAATTTCTTCATTGATGTGAATCTTAAATTAAAAACCGGAGTGAGTACATAAATTGATAGAAGATTTAAAGGCAAAGGCAAAGCTGAAAAATAATTATTTTTCATTCAATCCACAAAACCATTTCAATTGTTTTTCTTTACCTACATCTAATGAGTAGCACTAAAACAGTTTCTGTAAAAATGCAAAACAAAAAAATTATTATTAATTGATTACGTCTAACTTGATTGAGTTTATTATTATTATTATTATTATTTTGAATGCAGAGCGTTTCTGGGGAGTGTGAGTGATTATTGTGCTCATCATGCAAACTGCTCAGTGATGATTGTGAAGAGGCCAAAGTCCAAACATTAAAAGCCATTAGTCTCTAATACTTTATTACTATTGTTATTATACAAACTTATTTATATTTTATTTAATGTACCTCTTAATTAAATATACATTTGAGGGTATTTGTAATTCATGTTTTGTGTATGTTTATGGGTGAGGGTGACCCTTCATTCACTTATTTGTTTCTCTCAGTTTGTGTTGAATATTAAATAAAACTCATTTTGTTTTATGTTTAAGACAATGCTCAATGCCCTCCCTTTTCTTAATTCCATGTTGTACTTTTTTTTTCCTTAAAAAAACTTTCGTTTTCCAATTTAATTACTCTTAAAAATTAAATTAATTTCAATGAAATCCAGTGGAGAATATGAATGAAAACAACAATCTAATAAGTAATAACTTTAACATATATGGAATAATATTAAATGATAGAAACAACTAATTTTATTGAGCGCAATTAAATTATTCCATCAAATATTAATTTTAGAATAGTTCCTAAAAAATTATAGAAATTAAGCTGCTTCAAGTGTTGATTCTAATGTGCCTGAAGTATTTTTTTTTAAATACATCCATTATTATAAAATATTTTTTGAGCATATCTTGAAGTATTCTGTTATATACGCCTAAAAACTTAAAACACTTTTTGATGCATCTTACACCAAGGCATAAAAAATAGTTTAAGGTGCTAGTTACATTTAAAAAAATGTTTAATAATGCTAGAAATACTATAAAATACTTTAAAGTGTTGAATACACCTAAAAAATATTTCAGGACATTAAATGCATTTTCACCCTATGTATTGTCATATTTTGATTATTATAATGTCTTTCTGCCCAAAAAAAAAAGGCAAAGATAGGCAACATATTCTATTATTAGAATCCACTTTATTGTTTTCCCCCCTCAAAAAATAACCTTAAAGAGTAAAAATCTAAATATTTATATGAAAAGTACCCCTCATAAATCATAGCGAACAGTACTGTTTTGGGCCTAATCTGTACTGTGCCTGTTCTATAAATAGTCCAATATCCATAAATACGGGCTTATTGAAGATGGGAGGCCCATTTATTCAGTTCAGCAAATTCTCTGTCGTTTCACAGATAATTGGAAAAAAAGAAGAAGCCAGTCCTCCTTCTCAAGCTGCTACTCCGTCCTTGAAGTCCGAACCGCGAAGCTATTGTACCTGTAACACTAGCTATCAAACTTCCTCTCTGCTCGTGATTTTTACCCATCAATTTCTAAATCTTCTTCTCCAAGGAGACAGCTCAAGGAAACCTCTATTGCCGCCGCCGTCAACATTGCCGCCGACTGTAACAGATTCTTTCATCTTATCACAGGTTAGGCGGTTATTACCAGATTTCTTAATTTCAGCAATATATGGATTTCTGGTGAGCTATGGTGCTAGCTAGACGTGCACAAGTTGTTGGCAGTCTCCTTTGGAGAGCTTTGCAAGATTCTGGTTCTAATCAGCTGAGGGATGTAAATAAGCATTTTTGTCAATGGTATTTGACTGCGTCTGCAAGCTCTGTGTTGCCAAAAAAACTGAAGAAATCTGAGAGAAAGTCATCGGTGAGAAGTATTAATGAATTGAAGCGTGAAGCTAGACAGAAAAAGAAAGATGGGCAACAGGTGCATGAGATTATACTACAACCTCCTGAGAATGGCATGTCGGTGAAGCAATTAATTCCTGTTGCGCATGAAGTCCATGCGGCCAGAACTTGAACTTTTATCTATTGTCTCAAGGCTTGTCAAGCACATTGCCATTTATACATGCAGGTAGTGCTATTATTTATTTAAGCTATTCTCGTCTTCCTGCACAGAAGAGCTTCCCAATTAATCGTGATTTCTGAATTGTAACATCCAACTAAAGGCCGTGTTTTACCATCTTGATTTCTTTTTAAAAAAATTACTCAGATTTGTATTCTTTCGGATAAGAACTTTAATCTGATAGACTAATGATTCAATGCTTGGAGCACTTCTTAAAGTAAACAGGAGCTGTTGCGAGTGAATTTTGTTGACATATCTCACCATTGGGGATTTCTCACATTAAATAAATTTTGATTCTGAATATTTTATTTGCAGCTTGTGTGGAGAAGCTCATGTTGGTCATCCGCCACATAAAATAAAATCATGTAATGTTAGAGGAAGCTTATCAAGCAAACAGCATAGTTGGGTCAGGGGAGGGCTTGAACATATTTTGCCAATTGTAGAGTCATTTCATCTGTACGACAGAATTGGAAGGGCAGTTTCACATGATGAAATGCTCCACGTGGATCGAATTCCTGCAATTGTTGAGTTGCGTGTCCAGGCAGGTGTTGACATGCCTGAATACCCTACCAGGAGAAGGGCCTTTCCTGTTTACTGCGTGGCTGGCAGGATAATTGATTTTGAGAAAAGGTTTCCCAAAGATATTTCTCTGGGCAAAGACATAGATGCAAGTGGGTTTTGGCATGAAAAAAAGAGGGTGGATGGAGGTATGAATTCAATGGAATTGCATTATACTGATATTCAAGGTTAGTGGAGGCAAATACTGTTTTCTTCTTTCCGTCTTGTTCTGTCATTTTTCTTTTATTGATTTTAAAGTTAGACTGTGCTTGTTAGCAGACTTTGGTGCACCTTTGGCTGTTCAAGGAATGAAAGCCTGGGAGAAAATGTGTAGAGGAGATTCAAAACTTATGGAGAAGTATGCTGTCCAAACTTGTGGATATTGTCCAGAGGTGCAAGTAGGGCCTAAAGGTCATAGAGTAAGAAATTGTCAAGCCTACAAACACCAGATGAGGGATGGGCAGCATGCTTGGCAGGAGGCTACGATCAATGATTTGGTACCTCCAGTATATGTTTATCATATCCAAGATCCGCAATCTAGTGAACCTTTGGTAAACGGGTTGAAGAGGTATTATAGAATGTTGCCTGCAGTGGTGGAGCTATTTGCGCAGGCTGGGGCACCAGCTGGAAAGAAATATGCAAGTGCAATGAGGGAAGATGTTGTGATCTCTAAGCTGGAGGAGGCAAAGTGGGTTGTTTAAAATGATGAATTGAATAGATTGCGGAGCATGGAGGGCCCTTTCAAGTTGAGAAAGAGTCTAATATGGAAATTCAAGGTTTAATATGATTACAAAACTGTAAGATGGTGAATGCCAGAGAAGAGAGAGTGGATATGTCTAACATAATGAGTCAGGCGTGAGGTTGGGGAAAAATAAGAATGGTAGATTGAACTTTCTTGTGATTGCTAACAGCTAAAATTTGCAGTTTTGGTCGCATGGAGGCTAAATGTTCCCTTCCCCCCGTGCTCTTCAATGAAAGAGACACCAGCAGAGGCCAAATTTTGCTGGCGACTCGGTTTTACTTCCTCATGGTACCCACTACTTATAAAATGTCAGATTCTCTTGTGGAAAGATCTCTCTTATAAATGCTTGCAATCGATCGATTTTAGTTCTTGATTTGAGCAAAATCAGGATTTCTTTTCCTGAGGTATTTCTAGGATTCTGGTAACACTACTATAATATGCTTAGCCTATAATACCTGCTAACCTAGTGCTTTTATACTGGTAGTATGCTGGGGGTGCTGATCAGATTCAGATCGGTGCTTAATTTGAAGAATTTTTCGGTATACAGGAGAAGAAACAGACTGTATATGATGCGAGTCAAATCTCAACTTGAGGTGTTGTGAATATTTTTTGTGCTTTTGGTTTATGGTATGTTGAATCATCACTCTGAATTGTTTTTTGTTTTCACTAAGAGATCTCTTTGCATTAAAAAGTATTCATGGGAGAGGTCCCCCAGAAGCTGTTGATAAACATGCTCATTCCCTTACAGACCATTTTCTAGAAGATTGTTTCATAATATAAAATCAAATAAAAAATCACTTGGACCCTCCAATTTTTTTTTTAAAAAAAACTTGTCTTGGTCTCTTTGGTAGTGGGTTTATTAATTTTTCAACATGATTGAGGCTCTACAAAGTAAGTATGTGATTTTTATCTCAATTTTTGTAAACTGGTTTTTTTAACTATTACACACAGAAACCATTGACATTTTGATGGCTTGCCAGAAGTTTCAAGAGAACATCATTTTCTGATTTGAATCTTGTCGAATGGTTGCGTGACTTAGTTTGGCAAAACTATTGAACAAGGGGATGAATAGCAATGGAGTACTTGATGGTCTTGTCACTCTGACCTGTCTTTAAATTCACCAAATATATAAAAAAAATTAATCAATTGTATATTTGATAAAATATTTTTTTTGTTAAAACACAAGTATTCTCCTATTTGAGGTAATACTGGTCAAGGTATTATTGCACATCAAATGCATATATATATATATTTCTCAATAGAGATTCAAATTTTGATTTATCAGATTGTAAATGATCAATCCCGTTAAACCAAACTCGGTTGGTAACAAAATTTCTTTTAGTAAAAATTCAATGAAAACTTGCATGAATATTCCTCCCTTAGTCTTATTTAACATGAGGTTCTCAATTTGAACTAGATTTCTTTTTCATAAATTTATAATGTGTGAACGAAGGTGCAAAATAAGTTTGAGATGGAATACAAATTAGGAGTAATCTTGTCAGAAAAAATAATGAAAATTGAGTTTCTTTAAACTAGTTTAAAGTTTAAATGGCCATTAAATAATTGACTCATCAATTAGCTTGGAATTAAACTGACATACTGTAATTCTCCTGAGAACTTGTATTCTTTGTCCACCTACCTTGCTTCAATTTAGGTCTATGTTCATTAATCGATCCTGGGTAAAAGAAAGAAATAAAGAAAATGAAATAATTATTTAAAATGTGGCTTCTTGTAATTTTATTTGGTCATGTTCCTCGAATTTTCTTTCACAGATAGGATTTTAATTGATCTGATCGTTCATTGACGTTTAAATTAAATACATTCTTGAGAGTTAAGACCCTCATGGCCGTAGGATCCAAATGCATACCTAAATTTGTGGAGGCTTTTGGAAATATAAACTGTTCAACCAATTCATGAAACTTCCTTCGTTGATTTAGATTTTGATGTTACTGATGAACTTTACGTATCCAATTTGTAAATTTTGTTTCTGACCAGATCCATATCCCATTCGTAAATTATGCTCTCTTCATTTTTTTCAAAGGGATTAGGCTCTACTCATATTCTTCTAACCATGGTTCAAAAAACTGGTTCGGACCGGGGAACCGCTGAACCGGCCGACTAAGCCGGTCCGAACACAGTCAACTCGGTCAACGGGTTGACTCGACGTTGACCGAGTCAACCCGGTCGGGTTGACATTAACCCGCCCAACCCGCCGAGTTGGGCGGGTTATTATTTATTTTTTTTGGGCCAGGACCCAAAACGGCACCGTTTTGGGACCTGGCCACAAAAAGATCCGACCGAAGCATTCCGCCATTCCCAGATTCCTGATCCCCCGCTTATGAATGTCTCCATTCCACCAAATTCCCAAAATTTAAATGATGATGACTTTGATTGGTAGATTCCCAAACTTAATGATGATGACTTTGATTTGTAGATGATAGAATCCACTATTTTGAACTTTTAATATATGTATTAAAATGTTAGAACTTTGATTAGTACATGAATATTTGGATTCCTAATGCATAGATTGTTATTACAAATTAATTTGTAATATTTTTAATTTTTTATATAGCCGGGTCGACCCCCGGGTCAACCCCCGGTTCGACCTCTGACCCTTGACCTAGTGTCTCGGCCGCTTCGTTGTCCGGTCCGGTTTTTTGAACCATGCTTCTAACCCTCCAAATCCTATCATTAAATCCTTATTCTTTTATATATACATATATATATATATATATCAATAAATCCTTCTTCTATTAGCTTCATCAACTTCACCTTAAATCAAATTCCAATTGGATAAGCAGTTGAGGATCACTAGTTATCATTACCTAATTGCTTAATTGACTCATTTGATGTTATTTCCAAAGTCAAGATATTTTTTTTGTCAACAAAGAAACTGATTGTACTGAATCAATATGAAAGCTACAATTGTCTCACGAAACAAATTAAACAAACAACAAATCGAAAAAAAAACCCAAATTAATAGACTCCAAAAGGCAGAAAGAAAATCTTTAAAAAAATTATCCAAACTGTCTTTGGTTATGGGATATAATACACTGATCCTTAATATAATAGATGACGAGGAGATTAAGGAAATTAAATATATTATTTTAAAGTATTTATACTTATTATTTTTCTCAAAATCAATTTAGTTAACTTATAAAATCATGTAATCCAATAATACATATAAATAAATATTTTCATGTAATTAATTTAGCTTCCTTAATCTCTTAAATAAATAAAAATCATATGACTCTTATATTAAAAACGTCTATAGTATTAGCTAATTGCCTGACTCATTTAATATCTACTTCCAAAATCAAGATATATTAATGGGCTAATACAATGTTTAATCTTTTAAATTTACCCTTTTTTTATTTTAGTCCATCAAACTTAAAACCATTGATTTTTTTTCCTCAGGATTGAAATGGTACATATTTTTATTAAATTATGAGTATCGATTTTTAAGTAAAATGAAAGTTGAGGGGTCGGAATCAAAATAAAGATAAAAAAAAAAGGTTAGAAAATTCAAGTGCTTTAGATACTGACAATTACTTAAAGCTGTGTAAGTAAACGTCGTAGTGATTTTGACATTATTGTAAACTAGTGGGGATGGACAAAATCATGTGTGGAATTGAATTGAGATGACTTTGACTATAAATTTGTGGTTGCTGTTTGTGTGGCCTCCGATATTAATAATTGGAAATATTAAATATATATATTTTTTTAAAAAAAATGGATATGATAAGGTAGGATAGAGATTCCATCGCCGATGAACTGATTAATTAAAGTTTAAGGATTTATACATTTAAGGTTATAATTTTCCCAATCCTTTATAACGTGAATGAACATTTGGGATATTCTTTTTTCTCTTTTGGCTCATAATATTTCTTTGCTTCAAACTAATTTGAATGATCTTTCTGTATTTAGATAATGATGAACAATTTTATCAATTGTAAAAGCATGAAGAAAAATTACCTTACAATCAAGCTGTATTTTCAAACTCTACAGACTATAGGCCTCTTTGGATTTATTTTTTGCCCCAAGTAAAGGTGCTTTAGAACAGATTTTGATCATTTAGTTTATCAAAATTATTTAAATAAGATTATTTGAAAAATTGATAATTTGATCCTTATAATTTACATGATTGATATGAAAATTTGTAACAGATAAGGACCAATGTGAAAACTCTTGCAAACTAGAGAACCAAATCATTAAGTTTGTCCAATATTTTTAACCAAAGTTTCCACAACCTAACAGTTCAGCTAAAAAAATAATTTAAATTTATTTACAATAACTAATTTACATTTTTTTGTGAACAAAATTATTTGAAATTTTAATTAGAGGGAAAATACAACCAGTTCAACCCTTAAAATTTATTTAAGGTGGGAATTTTTTATGGAAGAATACAAACTTTTAATGTTTTTTGGTCAGACAAACTTTTAATTTAACTATCTATATAGGAAAACGTGTGATTCAAATTAAAATGAGTCATCTAAGGCGATAATATGTCAATTTCTAATTTTCTATTCATCATTAAAGTACAAAAGAAACTACTCATTCTCGTGTTTAAGGTGAGGACCAGGTTTGATTACAACGGATATTACAACAAGAGGAATGGAATATAAAACAGGGTTAAATGGTAAATTTACCTCAAAAATATCCATAAAGTTGTATTAAATATCCGAAAGTATTTTTAGGGCAATTTTAGCCCTGAAGTGTTAAGAACAATGCAATTTTGCCCCATTCGTTAGTTTAACCGTTAAAAGGGTTATGTTTCACTTACGGTAACATGTGTCACTTCGTCATTGGTATGTGATAACATATCTCTCCTTCTCTCACCAATGAGGAAGTGACACGTGTTTCCGTTAGTCAAACAACCCTTTTAACATTTAAACTAGCGGGCTAATATTACAATGTTTTTAACATTTTTAAGGTAAAATTACACCTAAAAAATTTTTAAACACTCAGTGCAACTCCGTGATACTTACTTACAGAGCAAATTTACCCTTTCATCCTATAAAATATCATTCAAACACAGACAATAACTGTTTCATATTAAAAAAACTCATTTACCAGGTAGATTTAAATTTGTTATATATGAATAATTATTTATTATTTTAAAATCAACTTTTTCCAACATACTTCAATTTTGATTACAAACACTCTGCCAGAAGAATTTAAGATATAAACTCGGTCTCTGTTATTTTCTAAAACAACTGTGTATAAAGTCACTCTCTTCAGAAGTTAACCTTTCTCTTTCAAAGATGGTCTTAATTTTTTCGTTGTGAAATTATAAAATGAATCATAGAAATTGAAAGGTTTTAAAATATCTTCTTTCTAGATAGAAAAAGTTTCCAAATGAATTATCACACTCGTCAAAGTTCAAGGGCTTATTTAGAATTACGTTTCCAAAATTAAAGCCAAACGTACGGTAATATTGTTTTTTCATAAAATGAGAGAATCTCCTCCACATATTTACCTTGACTTGCGTAAAATACTTCTCTACCGCGTTCTCAAACGGATTTTAAAAGAAGGGCAACAAAAAGTTATGTGTTTTATGGCGACAGTGAAGTTAAAAAAATGGGTTAAGACTATGCAATCTAGTTCAATTCATAGATAAAGCTGCTGAGTGCGTGCTCAAAAATTCCATATATATAATTTTAGAAAAGTATTTTAGTATTAAGAAACATTAATTTTAAATAAATAATTTTTGTGGCATAATTTATTTTTTTAAGATAAGGTTAGAAGTTTGATCCTCATAAATGGAAAAAATTATATTAAAAAAGATGCCTAGCTCCAATTAAGCGCTACGATATTAAATTAAATATGACCTAATAATAGTATTATCATATAATTGAATAAAAGAATTATTTTTAGTAGATGAGCTAAATAAGAGTAATTAATCAAATGATTGGAATATGTTCAAAATAATCGTTAATTTTCACTCAAAATTATCGTTAATTTTCATTCAAAATTAAGCAATTAAAAAAATGTTATTTGAGAAATTTTGGTGACTAGACTAACAGCTCATTGCTTATTTGGAAGTCCTTTTCAGAATAACTTTTATGTATTCCGAGGTAAAACTTAGGTTTTGAAAAATATATTTTAGAGAATAATTTTTACGAATTCTGAGACAAAACCTAGATTTTAAAAAGGTGATTATGTTTGTGAAGTTTTGGCTTTTACGCATTTCAAGGTAAAAAGTATGTAAGAAAGATGAACAAGAAAGAAAGAAAAAGTAGGAAAGAGAAAATTTATTAGGAGAGAGGGTATGATTCGACGATAAAATAACTTTTTCAAAACCTTGGTTTCAAACCGAGATTTTGTATCCAAAATAGCTTCTCTGAAAAATATAAGTACTTGGACAAAACCTAAATTTTAAAACTAAGCTTAAATTTTAGAAAGTGAAACTAAACAACATTCTCATTCACTTTATGATGGTTCCTCTATTTGGAGCACAGCAATTCTCGTAGCCCTTCAAAAACATAATTTTTTAAAATATTTTTGCCAACAATTTGACTTTAATTAAAAGAAAATAGTGTAAAACATTTACCAGTCCTGCCTTTCCATTTGTTTGTTCCCATGCCTAACCTAACCTAACTATATTTGATTATGCTTCTGGATTTTTCATCAAGATAATAAAAAATTTGTTAACTTTTTTTTGTTGTCTGAACCGAAATCTTTTCCCTTAATTATGGTACAGCTAGTTAATAATACTTCTATAATCGTCAAATACTAAAAGTAAATAAAATTGACGTGACTTGAAGTAAAATTTAGAAAAGAAGTAATTTAATTTTTTTGCAATTCATAGATTTTATATAAAAAAATATATTAAACTAAATAAATATTGTTGGAGCTTTTTTTCCATTGATATGTTATGATTCCTATTATAGATTATGAAGATGGATGGCATGATCAAGACATTGAAGGATGGAATTACACTGGGATCTTGTTTTAATATTTAAAAAATATCTTAAAATAAAAATCCTTGTGAGTTGTAAAGCATTATATATTTTTTAATAATCTCACGCGTTATTCCAAAAATCAAAACTACCCTGATATTAATGATGCAACAAAACTTAAAAAAATTATTACAAATCATAAAGTAAAATAAATAATCCAAATAAATGAGATGCCACACTTTACAGTTAAATATAATATCATTAATATTAAATCAAAGAAATCATAATTAATGTTACAATACTCCACTTCTAGTAAAACCAGCCTGCAATTTGTCATAGCAGCCTAATGCAGTCAAACTCAAACCTAATAACCAATTGACGTTGGAGTGCAGTGGTCAGTGCGGCTGTCACTTCCCCTGAGGTTGAGAGTTCGATCACTGGGAGCCACACTCGAGGGTAGAGGATACCCACCCTTGGTGCTACGCATATTCCTCACTCTGGATTAGTCGGTTGCCCCGGATTACTTGGTCCAGTTGAAAGAAGGTCAGGGATTTAGAAAAAGGCGCCGGATACCAGGGGGTTCTGAGTGTAGCCAAAAGATTCACTTGTCTGTTGTTCACAACAAAAATCTAGAACCTATTATCGTAAATTCGTTTATTTAATTTTTATTCCCCAACTTGCTCGCAATCTCTCTCACTATATGAGACACTCTCCCTCCATCTTATGTACCGTAACCATGTTTTGTCTGTTTCCCATCTGAAATAAATAACACGTCCTTACCATTCAATTCTAATATATCATGTCTGATATAAATAGGATCTTTTGCTTTTAATTTTATATAATATTATATTACGTGTGTATATATATATATGCAGTCACCGTTTTAGATTTTCGCTGGCCAATACTAGGAATTAAAGAGCTTATAATAATTGAGATTGAGAAGGCCAAAGCTGAGAGTTTCGATATTGTTAGTTCACTGATCGGTAATGAAGGATTCAGTCATCGCCGGCAGCGTCGAGAAAACCTCATCGTCGGCCTGCTTCGACCTCACGAAGCCGCCGTCGTGGAACTCTGGCGGCTCCGGCAGCCATGGCCTGGAGAAAAGAGTGACAAAAATGATTGCCGTGTTGGTGGGGTTCACCGTCTTGTGGATATTTCTGTATAACTCTGCGTCTCCATTTGGCTTCCCCGTCATCTCTCATTACCTCACCGCCGCCATGCCTGCCGTCACCAAGGTCGTCTCTCTCTCTCTCTCTAAAACTTATACTGTTTTGCCCGGTTTTGTTGATGAACGTAAGAAACCCAGACAAAAAGATCGGGTTTTGATTCTTTTCTGTGTTCTTGATCAAATCCCTCATGTTCTGTTATGAAACTGAGTCTTCTATTCTCGGGTTTAAGGGGAGAGCGAGGCAAGTGTGATTAATTAGACTATTTTGTCTTAAATCTTTTTTTAATATAGTATACGCAGTAGTATTTTATTATTGAAGATGATCAAGGTAAGTTTGGCTTTCGGAATGTTTATGTAGTTGATTACTATTATTATTATTATTATTGGTTTGTGCACTTAGGTGGGCGCTAGTGCTACTCAATTGTTAGTTGCTGTGAGTCTCCTTTCTTGAGGTGAATGAGTTTTTTTTTTTTTTCAAGTGCAAGAGGTAAAATGTAGGGGTAAAATTAGATAAAAAGGGGAAATAGTGGGCTATAATTGATTTTTCAAAAGTTGGTGTAACTATAATAATGTGCTCGTTTGGAAAATCTAATGTATTTTGACAAAATGCATTTATATTTAAATAAATATTGAATTTAGAGTGCATTATTTATTCGGTCAAAAAAGAATTTTTTTTGCTTAAATTATATTTTAAAAGAAGGAGTTACCAAATGTTAAAGTTCACAAGTTAACATAGTTTTAGATCTAAAATCTAAAAAGTTGTTGCTAAACACACATACTATCGGCAACTAGGGCTAGAGAGAACATGGAGATGGAGAGTGCAAGAATTGGGGGGTAAAGAGGAAATAGTGGGGGTGATAGTTGGGAAAAAGGAAGTAGTGGAGGGTATAATTGAAAAAAGCGAAATAATGAGGGTCTAATAAAGAAAAAATCCTAGATGATGGATACGAATATGTTACGATTGATATATAGAGAGAGAGGAGAAAGAGGCGACAATCAGTGGGTAGTTTTCATTTTTAAATTTTCCACAAGCAAGTCAGCTCAGAAAAGAAGACTTTCCACAAGCAAGCGTGCCCCATGATCTGGACCTTATGGCCCTCAAGTTTTAATCTTAATCTCACGTTAAATATTGTTGGTTTTTTTTTAAAATTAAAAGGATTTTTTTTAAAAAAAAATAGGTTATAGAAAATTGTAATTCCATCCATGTGCAAAAGCAAATAGCGAGTGATTCATTTTTTCAATATATAAAAACGATTATTCTTTTCACTTTTAAAATTTTACTAGTTTGTTTAATTTGAATGGGATGTCAGCAATTATAGGTAAGGTGTTTTTATTTTAAAGATCCAATATGAGATTTTTTTTTAAATTGAGAGGAAAAAAAAAGGTTATTGGCCTTGCATGGTATAGAGGTGGTGGGTGAACTTTTTTTTCAAATCTATCTTTATGATATTTTTTTGCTGTATGCTGAGTTTGACTAAAACAATTAAATGTTTTCTGGCTATATAGCGACTCTATGAACAATTCAATAATGTAATAACCAGCCAAACCTCCTTAATTTTATTAAGATAAAATAATTAAAATTAGGCATGCCGTTTGACTTAGATTTCAAAAAGGGATATTTGTACAAAAAAGATAATGTTCACAATAAATAAAAATGTCAATAATATTGGAAGGGAACTGAATGTTGAATATAAATAATAATTTGTCCCATAATATTAAATATAACTGTCAATTTTTCTAAACTGTCTCTATTCATAACATATATTAAAAGAATTTTTATTATCAATGATTGTTTGAATACACAGAGTATGTTAAGAATTCAACACATATTTGTTACACATGCAGGTGGGCTTGTACAGTAAGGCCCACACCCATTTGCGTAAAATGGGTACTGAGCTGATGACGACGTGTGAAATAAAAGGGCAATTTGAAGTCTCTGTCATTTTAACTGATTTGTCACAATAAAACCCATCTCCTTTCTGCAAATTCAACTCTAGCCATGATTTTGTGGGAGGATAGCAACTAAAAATTCTCATAATAAGAATTTTCCCAAAGGTTTTTAGATTTAGTACCATTTAACTCCCTCAGGGGTGATGTACTGATACTAACAACTTAAGAGCTTGTTTGTCTTTTTTAACGTGATTTCATTCATGTGAGGAAAGTTCATGTAAGTGCGGTATTTTTTGAGAAGCCAATCTGAATCAGCAAACCCTTTACGTACTTATTTTGAAGAAATGCTTGTGTGAAAAGTGAAGATTGATTGTGAGTATGATGTGGGCAGAGAGAGTTTAATCCGAAGCTAGAGAGTGTACTGAGGCAAGCGTCAATGGGGAACAAGACAGTGATAATAACAACACTGAACGATGCGTGGGCAGAGGCAGGATCCGTATTTGATCTGTTTCTGGAGAGCTTTAGAGTTGGGAAGGAGACCAAGAGGCTTCTGAAGCACCTGGTGGTTGTAACTTGGGACCAGAAGGCACATGAACGCTGCATTGCTCTGCACCCACATTGTTACAGACTTGAAACAGGCGACAACTTCACCAGTGAAGCCTTCTTCATGACCCCACATTACCTCCATATGATGTGGAAGAGGATTGACTTCCTTGGCTCTGTCCTTGACAATGGTTACAGCTTTGTCTTCACTGTATGTTCATACCTTCTTATTCTTCTTCGATACTTTACACTTCACACCTACATTCATATCTCAATATTCTAGTTAGCCTGTTTTAGAAAGCAATAAAACAATGAATCTAGGCTCACTGTGGGGTCAAGCCTAGCCCACTCCAAATCCTTCTACGTTAGCCCTTAAATTTTCAAACATCATGGTCACATAACATTATTACAGGCTTGAACCAAATCAGATTCTTGAGAGTGGGCTGAATTGTGTCGTTTGTTGGTTTTGCAGGATACAGATATAATGTGGTTGAGAGACCCATTTGGGAGATTTTACAAGGACGCAGATTTCCAAATAGCCTGCGATTACTTCCTTGGGAATCCGAAAGACCTGAGGAACAAGCCAAATGGAGGGTTCACATATGTGAGATCCAACAGCAGAACCATATGGTTCTACAAGTTCTGGTACAATTCAAGGACACTGTACCCTAAGCTCCATGACCAGGATGTGCTCAACAGGATCAAATGGAGCCCCTTTATCTCCTTCATGAAGCTTCAGATTAGGTTCCTTGACACTGCCTATTTCGGTGGCTTTTGCCAGCCAAGTAAGAGCCTTGATGATGTCTGCACTATGCATGCCAATTGCTGTGTTGGGTTGGAGAACAAGATCAATG
>JANTPZ010099458.1:0-10672 GCA_025593235.1 Vachellia pachyceras
ACTGGTCACAGAGAAAGAGAAAATCAGGAGACAAAACATTAGCGTAGCTTTAAGGAGAGGAGATGAAGAATTGTGAGCTGTGCAAGGCTCCGGCGAGGACCTACTGTGAGTCCGACCTGGCTAGCCTGTGTTGGAAATGCGACGCTAAGGTGAGGGGAACGTGCCACCGGGATGGGTGAATTACAGGGGCGTGAGGCGTTGGCCATGGGGGAAGTTCGCGGCGGAGATCCGGGACCCGAAGAGGAACGGCACGAGGACTTGGCTGGGAACTTATGAGAGGGCAGAGGATGCAGCTTTAGCTTATGATAGAGCCGCTTTCCAGATACATGGTAGAAAAGCCAAGCTCAATTTTCCACACCTCATCGGATCACAGGAACTGCCGCCGCCAGAGCCATCAAGAGTGGGGGTTGGACAGAAGCGGCGTGGCTCGCCAGAACCTTCATCGCCGTCGAACATTGCATTTGACTTTTCTGTGAGTTTTCTCATCACTCATCTACTTCCCCTGTTCCCCATATCTCTTCGCTCATTCTGTCATGCCTTTGAGATTTGAATTTTTTAATTATATTTTATTTTTTTAAGGGACGAAACGATCATTTATGAAAAAAATTTAACCCGCCCAACTCGGCGGTTCAGCCGGGTTGATACCGGTTCAATCCGGGTTGAACCGGTTTGAACTGACCCGGGGTCAGTTATCAGATCGGACCGGTTTTCCGGCCGGTTCACCGGTTTCCAATTTGAACCGGCCGGTCCAGTTCAGTTTCACATAAAAAACTAAATGCATTATTTTTAAGTACTTATTTTAATGTATAATACATTAATACACATAAATATGTTTTTTTAAGTTTTTTTAATGATGACGACAGGAGGCAGTATAAACACATCAAAAGAGAAGCTCAAATATTTAACTTTGTGGATGCAACAGATGATTTAGTATTTTCCCACAACAAACATCCGAAATGTTAGATATAACAATCAAAAGGAACATGATGCCGTATCAAACACATCCAGCCGAGGTTTGCTTTATAACCAGATATATCAGACCATCTACAGAGAAAGATTCTACATGAGAATGTTCGTAGCTTAGAAACGCTCATATGCATTCAGATGAAACTTAAAAGAAGTTGTCAACGGGAATGTAGGAAAACAAATAATTACTCGCAGATGTTCCTGGAGAAAAAAAACTGCTAGATATAGGCAGATCAGATCCCGGCGATACAAAACACCAACAGTAACACGCGACGGATTCCGGCGCCGTGAGCCTCAAACAATGCGGCCTGCCGGTTTCTTGTGCGAGATCGCTTTCCGGCGGAACGGAGCATGGAAATGGAATATGGGGGAAACGACAATAGGGGAAGAGCGTCATGGTACTCAGAAATTCCACGTGGAGACATATGATTGGATAGTCCACGCTGATCTGCAATTATGACAGTGCGGACAAATCATTTGTAATCTGCCCAATCAAAACAACAGCACACTCAACTTTTATCCCACCTCTTCCCTGTCATCATTTGGTTCTTATATAATTTTTAATGCTTCTAAATTTGATCCTATTGAAGATAAATAACTAAATATAATATAAATAAGTATAATCTAATAACAAATATACTTTGATATTTCAAAAAAAAAAAGTTAAGCATATAGAATTAAAAATTATATTCAGCAATATATATTTAATTGGATGGTTTCGTTTTAAATTTTCCTATTAAATCAAATTATATCGTGCGATTAAATTATTCTCTTTAAATATATAAATAAACTAACTTGCAACAATTCTTTATTTGAGAGGATTGATGCTAATAGTTTAAAATTAAGATTAAAAATAAATTAGCAGCCTTCTAGTTACATGATGTTTTCATGCCACTAAGCCAAGTTTATTGACAAACTCGTACCACTTTGACTTGTATGCCATGGGACAACACAAATCAACGTCTCTACCACATTCCCTCTCCTCGTAGGCTCATCCCATCACCCACTCTCCTACTTTTTTTTTATATTATCATTGGGTGACCATTTTCATTGATCCGTCCGGAACACGTTAGAAAAGTACTTTTACATAAGTTGAAATAAATATGTGAAGGATATTATCTTGTTTTACGAAAAAAACGCTGTTGAACGTGCGTTTGGTTCCCCATAATCGTGCTCTCTCTTTGAAGCCTATATTGTCCAACTTTTTTTCGCTAAACATAAATATCTTTTTATTAGAGATAATCATGTTTAGGGTATTGTCTAGCACCAAATATAAATATATCTTCTAATAATGATTTAAATCTCGATTTGTTATAATTTGAAGGACTAACTCCTTTTACTATTCTCAGATCCTGATAGTTCATATTCTTCCACTCTAGCTCCCTGTCTCCAAACCTTCTTTTCCGTGGGCCAAGTTCCATTCTATCTGTAGCCTTTTTTTATTCCGTGGGCCAAGTTCCATTCTATCCCTAGCCTATCGACGTTTCTATTGGCCAACTTCCTAACAATGACCAATGGACGTTTGGTAGAGTTGACAAGGGCTACTACCAATATTTCTCAGGATGAGGGTTCGAACCCTGGGGAGTGATAGACGTGATAATTAACGCAACCTCAAAGAGGTTGTCCCATCGGTACCTCGCTACCACCGTAAGGTCTCCTCGCGGGGGTCCGGATTAGTCTGTGGCGGGCAATGAACCCAGGATACCCCAGGATACCGGATGATTTATACCCAAAAAAACTTCCTAACAATGGGCTAAAGAGAGTTGGCACAGATGATAAGGAACGGGCTCAACTCTCACAAGGAGGTGAGTTCGATTCCCTCTGCCGTTGTGAGGGCTCCTTTGGTAGGCAATCTCGTAAGTCTCTTGTAAGTGCTCAAAGAGCCTTAGGGCCATACCCTGACCTTGGTGGGGGATCGGTGCCGAATCCATCTAAACTATTTTGTAACAAAAAAAAACTTCCTAACAATGGACGCATAACCATGTGAAGAAAAAATCTGTCAAAATTTTAACTAACAAGGGTTTAATGGAAGAGGTCACTCACTCACAATGTGATAAAGTAAGATTTAAATTTCTACTAAAAGATGTGTCACATTTAGTGTTTAACGATGTTTTGAAAATGGATGCATCCGTTAAAAAGTGATGGGAGGAAAAAAAAAGCTGCCAATCTGACATGGGGCACTCTGGAAACTGGATTTCTCCTTGGAAAAGGTCATCATATTGGTCAACGAACAAGTATGATTAACAACCTAATCTCTCCCTTAATCACCAATTAAGACTGGTAATAATTAAGATAAGATTCCACCCACCATTGAATTGCATAGGGCAGCCACAACCCACAATAGTAACATGAACGGACCAAAATGGTAGACGGTCTCTCTGAAGTAGTCAAGAGGCCTGGATATGAGGGCAACTCAGATAGTGATATATATGGCAAAGGCAACAATAACATGTGCCATGTCGGTTTTTTTTTTAAAAAAAAAAATTTCATGGTGTGAATTTTCATCAGATGACATTTCCAATTCTAAATTCGACTTAGTCAACTATCATTAACTCATTCAATTCTTAATATAAAAGTTAGTTACTTTTTTTTAAAATTAAAAAAATAAATTGGTTAATAATAACATTTATTCTAATATACTAATGTGTATTATTAAATTATATATATTTATATTTATAATTCAAGTAAATTGATTCAGAGAAAAATGATAAATATATAAGTTAATTAGCCTTGTTAAACTTTTTTAACAAATTTAGTTGACTCTTATATTATAGAATGGATGTAAGATTTTAATATTTACTATAATTTGTCAATTTTAAAAATACTAAATTAAAAGGGTAGCCCAGAATGGTTCTGAGCTTTGCGTGTGGAGGATTATTTATTGCTTGTGTTGACAGATTCGTTGAACTTTTTTTTTTGGCCAAATAAAATAGGTGGATTAGTGGATAGATATAGGGAAATCTTGATAGGTAGTCCCTAAACCATGCTAGTACATTAATTTGTTGTTTACTAGTGGTCCCATCACTAAATTTTTATGTGTTTAATAAGTTGGTGCAATTTAGTTTCCTATTTTCAGAATAATTTTTTTGTTGTTAAAAAAATTAATTTAAAAAAATGTTTGACAACGTATTTCACTGTGTTGGGTCATGTTTTTTTTTGAAAAATACTAAAGTTTATTCTAAACAACAATAAAAAAAGAACATGTTTTTGATGTTACGTTACTCTTTGTTATGCAAAATTAGCAACGATTATATTAATAAAACAAACCATTCTTTCAATTTTCACCTCATTAGATGTGCTTTCTTAAATAATGATTTAAGCATAATTTTCTTAAGTTTTGTTGTTGTTGTTTCTGAGACCTGTTCTGGACAGTTGCTATATGTAATTATTATTCTAAACATATAAAAGGTAGAGAATATAATGAAGGGAAAATGAGTTTCAGGTCTCAAGCAATGGACTTAACCATCAAATGGTCCCAAAGATTCAAAAAACTATTAAAAGGTCCCAAGAGTAGCTGCTGAGGTTGTTAACGAAGGCTGTTGAGGTTGTTAATGACAACCTCAGCAGCTTCTCTTGGGACCTTTTAATAGTTTTTTGAATCTTTGAGACCATTTGATGATAAAATCCCTTGTTTGGGACCTGTAGCTCATTTTCCCTATGATGAAATAAGCCTTTAATTTCTTGTTGGCCACAGCACCTATTGATGGGTGTCATTAGTCATGACTCATGAGTCATGACCTCCATGAGGGGGGCTAATTACTAATTGTATGAAAATTTAGGGACTAATATACTAATATAAGTTATTTCCATCATGTTTTACACATATCAAAGAAAAAATCAAAGTTCATTGACTCTACCATAAAATGCAATAACATTCTAACTTTACTCCTACTCAATAGTCACTATAATACATAAGATTAAATTGAATACATAATAAATTAAGAGTAAAATTTTATATACATATAAAAATTTAATGAGATAATATATAAATAGATCATTCTCCTTGTTTTATAAATAAGATTACTCGACAAAAAAAATAAGATTAAAAAAATAGGTTGATAATTACGGAATGCCGAGAAAGGTAAGGCTGGAGTTGTGGGGACGGTCCCATCATGGAAATTCCATGAGACTTGCGATGAGTATTTACGCGCTCACACAAGTCTTGTGACCTTGGTTTTCCAATATTAATTATAGTGTTCATTTAGAAAACACTGCAGAGAAGCATTTCTATACCATATATAGTAAATATATGAAAGAGATTATTTGATTTTGTGAAAAAACACTATTAAACGTGCGTTTGATTTTTAAAAATATTGTTTTAAATATGCCCATGATTTCACACGTTGCTTTTTTATATGCATATTTATTTGTAACAATATTTTTAGATATTTAAAAAATATGCGGTGTTAATTCATTTTTAATATTCATGGTATTTCAGCTTGTCTCTTATATTTTTTATTTTCGTTTACCATGAAAACGACGTCGCCTCTTCCATCCCTCTCTCTCTCTCATCTAATTCGTCAGGGTCGTTGAATGGGGCCCACGCTTCTCCGTAGTTACTCTCACGTGGCATTGCGTGGACGACTTATGGATGATTTAAGACATCTTTCTTGACCAATTGGTCATTCCCTCCGCAGAACGTGCCACAATGCTATGTATATTTTATAAATTTTATTTTTAATTGTACTCCTTGGTTATTTGTCATTAAAAAATAGGGAGAATTACTTTAAAATTTCACACTACGAATTAATTAATCTAAAGTCTCAAGATGTTATTAATGGTAGCTGCTTCACTTGTCAATGGTGCTCTTCGACTTGTTGGTAATAACTTCTTGAAATCTTAGAGTAATTAATTAGTTATCGCGGGATCTAAATGCAATTCTAAAAAAAAGCACACATTACATTATTTTTTTAGTTTATTCCCATTTACTTGTCCGGTAAATTTTGCAATGTTTGATTTTTACTATTAATGTTGTTGGTGTAAACATCTATTTAGTTGGACCTAACAGATATAAGTGAATGAAAAAGGGTTAAAGTTCATCCAGCACATGAAAGTATTTTCACATGTACATCAAGTACCCTAAAGTATTTTATAGTGCATTCAACATTCTAAAATATATTTTAAATGCGTTCATAACTCTAAAGTATTATTTATACCATAATGGTGGATGTACCATGAGATATTATAAGGTGTTGGATGGATCTAAAAAATACTTTAAACTATTAAATACATTAAAAATGTTTTAGAATACTGTACGTGTATTTGAAAAAATATTTTAAATTGCTTTTGCTGCATATGAAGTAAGGCAACGAGAAATCATGAGCATGAAGAAAAATTTCAAGTCTGCATCAACAGAGTGTTTGTTTAGAATAATTTTTACGGAATTTGATTCAAAACCTAGATTTTAGATAATAGATTTTGGGATAATACCTTTTACAGATTTCGAAGCAAAACTTATATTTTGAAATGTTATTGTGTTTGGAAAGTTATTAGCTTTTATGAAGTTCGAAGCAAAAAGTAAATATAAAGGAGGGAAGAGAAAGAAAAAAGAGTAAAGATAACATTTATTATGAGAAAAATGTGATTTTATAAGAAAATGGCTTTCACAAAATCTAAGATTTGAAAAATGTGAATATTTGAACACCTTGGTTTTGGGGGCAAAACCTATATTTTCAAACAGGTTACTTAAGTGTCTGTCATGATAAAATTATTAAATAGTATATTTTAATTTTATTTTATTTAAAAATATCATTTTTAAAACAAATTAATGCGATTTGCATTAAATGTGGAGGGAGAGTATTCGACCTGTTCAATTGCTTTTTATTGAATTTTTAGTGAAGAATTGGATTGTTATGGGCATTATGGTTATTATCATGGTTCTAATTAATAACAACAACTAGTGAGAAATGACAACAGAATTGAACAAACTTCTTTTTAAAAGGGTCAACATTTGAACAGCTTTCTCCGTAACCCGTAAAACCCGTTGGTTCCTGTCCCAACCCATTTACAATTGGTTAAATACGGGTGGATATAAACACGGGGCTAACCCCTGTATGGAGAGAAAATGGGAGAGGAAAGAAAATTAGGGGAGAAAATTGAGAGAGAAATGAGTTTTCTCCTGTTTGGATGCAGAGGAAAATGTGGGAGGAGAGAAAAGTGGGAGAGAAAATGGGGTGGATCCCACGCCCCATTTTCTCTCCAACTTTTCTCTCCACATATAGAGAGAAAATGGGAAGAAAATTTTATTCCCACCACTGCCCTCTATTTCCCTCTCTTTTTTCATCTTTTCGCGGCCCTCCTTTTTATTAATCTTCATACGTTAACTTATTTAATTTTTATATATTAGCTTTTATCAAAAGAAAATATAAATATATAAAAGTGTGAGAATATTTATATTAATATATAAATTAATATAAATTTATTTTGATAAAATATAAAAAAATATAATTTATGACTAACATATATTTAATTTAGATATATAAAATTATATTTATTTTGACATTTTCATACGTTAACTTCGTAAATTTAGATAAATATAAAAATATTTGTTATACATTATCTTCTTTAAAATATAATAATATGAAAATATTTATTTAACAAATAATTTGACTTTAAATTATTTATTGATAATAATATAATTAGTTTTAAAAATCATAAATTTCTATTAGAAGGGTATTTTAGTCTTTTACTCAATTGCTCATTTTCTTTCTTCCATGTTTTCTCTCATTCATCCAAGTATGAGAGGTGATAACATTTTCTCCTCAGTTTTCTCTCCTCCCCATTTTCTTTCCTCCCAACTTTTCTCTCCATCCAAACAGAGTCTAAAGGTTAAGGTAGGAGTTGCCTAACCCACCCGTTACTCGGCTCTAATTAACTCGATCAGGAGCTGCCCAATCCCGCCTACTAATCAGCTCTAGTCACGAGGCATTTATCTTATTCCACAAGTAATGCAATGGATTCACACATGAACCCGCAACCTGGTGAATCCCATACCCACGTTGCAAAAGTCAAACCATGCATTCCCCTGCTAATCATCCATTAGCGTTTTAATTACGTTGATTTATATTAAATCATTGATAAAAAATTTTTGAATTTGCCTTTATTAATTTTTTACTTATATTTTCCATCCATTTCCAACAAATTTAAATAAAGCTAAAATTAAAAAAACCGTGGTTAATAACCCTTTAAGAATCTAAATTTAAGATTAAACTTTTCTCCTCCAGATTGCTTGTAATATGAAACAAACTATATCTTTCCCTTGAAAATAAAAGGGACAAAGTTTGAAAAGTCAACATTAAACATTTACGCGTTTTAATATAATCACACCTTCTCTATCGTTTATAAAGTCTAGATTCCCTTTATTTATATGTATGTGTCCGTAGGACTTGTTTGACCTTTCGTTTAAAAAAAATAAAAGTGTGTTTAACAGTATTTTTTGTAAAATGAGATAATATTTTTCATATATTTATCTCGATTTATATAAAAACATTTCTCCTCCGTATTTCTAAATGAGTCCAGTGTTATAGTTTTTTTACTACGGTTATGTTTGGAAGTACGTTGCATGAATTGAAAAGTGATTTTAATTAAAAAGATAAATAATTTTTTTCCTTAAAAATTACAAAATCACCTTTGCAAATGACTCATTTAGATGCTATTAAAAATGGTTAAATATAAGATGGCGGAGACGTTTACGTTACGAAGATTTTTAGTTTTATAGTAATTAATTAATTATTGGGAATCTCATACGTCAGAAACGATTTTCTATACAATAATTTTTAACACAGTTGAATTTCTTTTAGGAGATTTATGTCGTGAATGATGTGTTGTGTGAACTATGGAAGCAAAGTTGCTGTGGGGAGCGTAATGAAAGCGAAGTGAAGTCAGTCAAAAAGCTACTTTTCCTGTAAAGTATATTTTATTATTCTCCTCTTTTTCTTTTTCAGAATCTCATTTTCATGTAAAATTTAAATGATAAATTTATCAGTTTAATATTTTATAAATCAAAATTTTGTCTATTTTACCATATGAAATTTAGGTATATGATAATAATTTTATAAAATAATAAATTTAAACCATTCACTTTTTTAATTAAAAGATGCATGAGATTCTGTTGGCGGGGAGAGGAAAAGGAGAGAACCACATGGAGCTTTGTAAGTTGCATTTGCATCCATTATTTTTTTTGCCAGAGCATTTACATCCATCTTACCCCCACAAATTATTGGTCAATATTTTAAAAATTCACGTTCAGCATAATTTATATAAATCAATAAAAATCTTAAATTTTACTAACCTTTATTTAAAAATCAACATGTTTTTAATTTTCCACATTTAATGTACCTCATGCCATAAAAATAAAGTCAATATAATAATAAATAAAATTAAAGTGAAAAATTTAATAACGTGGTTAATAAATAGAATAAAAAACTCATTCTCCATTTACCATGTAAATAGATAGTAATAGAGGAGTAAATTTTCTTTTGACCAAAAAAAAATAAAGTTCTTTAACTTGAATCATAAACTATAATTCGATTTCATACAGTTAAATGTGCAAGCAAATGTGATTTTTTTTCCTGTATATGCAGATGGATGGTACATTGGTGTACATTAATTTAAGTTAAGACATGCCTATTAATTAAGTCAGGGACATGCTTAATAATAAATTAAAAAAATAATTGAATAGATAATTGATAAGTGAGAAAATGATTAGACGTAGTGTGGACCCTCACTTGGAATTATAGACTCTCAATGAGTGGTCCCTCGTGGGATCCTTTTCAAATTGGAATTTTAAGATGTGCCTTGCATTTGACCATTCAAAATACCCCTTAACGATTAAAATTTAGAAATTAAAAATACTAAAGACTTAAAATTATGAAAAATATCAATTAAATTGGATTAAATCACCAAAATTATTTATATTCAAACCTACATTTTAATCAATTATTGTTGTCATCTTTGGAGTGCTCGCTACTGGGGTTCGTTTGGGAAAGCGGTAGAGAAGTACTTTTACGTAAACCAAGGTAAATATGTGGAGGGGATTGTCTCGTTGTGCAGAAAACACTGTTGAACATACTTTTGGGTGAGAGTTAAGTGTTTTCAAACAAGTACATGATTTTTAAGGAAAAAGAGGATGTAAAAGAAATAAGTAGTGATGAGAGGCAATATAATCATTTTACAATATTTAAAAATATCTAATTAATCCTTTTGGTAAGAACTCCAAATTTATTAAAAGTATAGGTTTAATTAATTGGAAATTTCCTTAAAGAAAGATGCTAAGAGAAATAAAGATAGAAATAAGAATAAAATAATTGATATATTTATTCAAACAGGCCTATTACGCTTCCACAGAAAACAAATAATAAAGTAAAAAAATAACATCACCGAAGTGAGAAAATAATAAATAATAAAATCATTATACTGTTATAAAAGTAAGAGCTATCGGGATAAAGGATAAGAGAAGAGAAGAGAAGATAGGAGAGCAATGGCATTCAGATTTCTCTATTTCATTCAACAAGTACAAGGCCCTATTTATAGGCTCTGAGAATGACATCCAAGAGTCATAACAATTAATAGTACAATTAATACAGATATTAATTGTAACTCTTCGTACATTGAATAACTACTCGTTTCTCTGTAACCATTTATGAACAGTATTTATGATGAGGAATGTGAAGAGTCAATGGTCATCCACTTATTTAATAATATTTAT
>JANTPZ010099462.1:0-11428 GCA_025593235.1 Vachellia pachyceras
AAGGGATTAATTATTTTCACTACTGTGATTTTTCCTATTTTAATAGAGTATTACCCTTGTACTTCCATTATTTGTTTTCTAACTTTAATTGGGTTATCATCACACGCCGATAAACGTATAGGGCTCTACCATATATTATGGGCCTAGCCCACTTAGTCTCCTTCCGATCCAGCCCAATATCATACGATTGCTATAAAGTTATAACAATAACATGTCACACTTACCAAAAAAAACATATCACACTTATTTCTTTCAACAGTTTCCGCCAATGGAAATGTGGAGGCCATGTTTAAAATACACAGAATAAAATATAAAAATCTGTCAAAAAAAGAATAAAATATAAAAAATTGAATAAAAATAATTTGAACAACGAGTAGTTCTTATACGTCCCCCATGCTGTCACCATTTCGCATCTCAAATGAGTCAACTCCAAAAATTTGTTCATGCATGGGATGTGTATGTGTTTTACGTATTTGAAGTTCTTCTTCACATTCATGTGCCCGTTTAAGAATGTGATAGATAAGTACTTTTACGCAAATCAAGGTAAATATGTAGAAGATATAATTTCGTTTTACAAAAGAACACTGTTGAATGTGCGTTTGGTTTTTGAAAACGTTACTGTGAACAAGCCCATATATGAATGTTCTTGTGGACGTCAGACTTTTTTTTTTCTGTCTGACGTACAGAAAGTACCCTTATTTATGAAACTGTGTATTATTTAATTTTCTTAATTATTATATTTGGAATTTGCTGCCAATAAATTTTCATATAACCTATGTTTGGGAGGATATGCTAAATGCTCATGTGACCGAGAGGATCTTATCTTGGGATGTTGGAATGTCCTAACTCTGTCTCCAACTCGGAACGGAGAAAATGAGTTTTGCGGAGGAGCGTGGTAACAAATGTAAAACACTTCGGTTGCGAGTTTGTTTCTTATTTTAAATATTCTTATTGATCGTATATATTAAAAGAACATTTTGATGAAGCTAACACAATTTCTACAGATAATTAACGTGATTAATTTTCATAACATCGAAATTTAGTTATTTATTAGGTTCCAGTTTTAGAAGTAGAAGTATATTAAATTATTTATAAATTATGATTTAGTTTAGAAAAAATATAGCAAGATCTACTACTGCTACAAGAAGTTTTATCTCATTATAATGGATTGGCTATATAAATCGTAAAAAATATCATTACGTCCTATTGACAGCTGAATATTTAGGTTGTGCAATACTATTGCATTCTATTAATTGTTATGTTTATGGTCGATCCCAAACTTAGAGGAAGAAGAATGATTGTGTTAGATTGTTGATAGCCAACGTAAAACTCAATTGAATCTTTATAACATGGATAAATCAAGAGAAACATATAAGTAGCTCTCAGGAAATGTTTGGATGATAGTGAAGACACAGCAATATGCAGAAAGTAGTGAGAAAGCGAGATGGATAGCTATGCATCTCGGGTCTATCTGTTTGTTTGTTGCAGATACTCAAGTAGTTAGCTTAGCTAGCAGATCTTCGATATTATCTAGGAAGAAGAGCTCTTTTTTGTCTCATCCATCGTAGGATCCAAAGGAATTATGGATTCCTGTTCAAGTCTCTATTTCTTGTTTCAATACGTCCACCACGACCTGTTCCATTTACTTACAAATAGTAGGTATGCACCGAATGAAAAAAGCCTCCCACATATGAGCCTTTGTGCCATCATCAAACTTTTTATATAGTTGCCAGAACGAAGTTAGATCTGAGTATTGCATACCTAAAAAATGATTTGGGTTAGATCAGACCAAGGCCGAATTCGCAGACCCATATAGAAACATGATCCAATGGTGTAGCTTCAAAGAGACATGTAGAGACTCTCTAGCAAGTAAGATGTGTTCTCCGCACTCCCAAATTTTGGTTTACACGATTGGATCCACATATCCAGCGTCTAATCCCTAGATTTTCGGAGATTGTTAGACTAGGTGGACGTGCGACGAAAGATAAAATCCACTCATTTATTTCTGTTCCATTTCATATTTGGATACTTTTATTACACACAAACTACTCATCTCTACTCTCTCTTGTATTCTGCTCTCCCACACTTTGCTTTGCTCAATTTTTACTGTATTTCAACAATTCTATTATTTCAACCTCAAGTTTCTTTCATGTTATGTTCGTTAGCTTTTAATTTACTTTTTTCACTGTCGGTGACTAAAAATCTTTTTTTTTTTTTAATTTCTCTTGTACTAAAATTTACTCAAGCAAGTACTGTCGGGTTTAATTAAAAACATCTCTTACAAAGACCTTTTTAATGTTCTTACAAACAGTGAAAACTACAGATTTTTCCTCTTCAATACTAATAGGTAACATCAAAGAGATCACTTCATCATTATTAAGGATATGTAAATCAAGCTCAGCAAGAGACATCAAAATCTAATCAACTGACATTGAGCTAGAATTCAAATAAACATTACTTAGCTGTTGCAGGACTAGAAGGGACAATTCATGTTGATTGTCTGTCCAAGTATCATCATCCCTTTTTAGGGAAGAAATTATGTTGTGAGCCCTTCGTCGGCTAACCAATGTATGGAAGAATTTTATATTCCTTTTCACCTTCAGCATGCCATTTTAATTTGGCTCTCTATGCCCAGAAGTTGGCCTGACAATCATACAAGAATTCAAGCTCATGCTTTACAGATTTTATTTCATGATCCAATTTTGAATCAACATTGGCATCAAGTGAAACCTTAGAAGATAATTTTAGCAAGAGGGTGCCTGCTTCATTAATTCTGTGACAGAAATTCCCAATGTGAGACTTGCTCCCAATGATTAGAGAAGACAAGGTCCTTTCTAAATTGCATTGCAAATTGTAGCTGGGTGAACCATTTTCAGATTGATTCCGACATTGCCTAATTATCTCGCTACATTCTCTAAAGAGATTCCAGTAAGATTCAAATTTCTTCATTTTTTTATGCTTCTAATGATGCTCACTTGTCAATAATATCGGATAATGATCTGAAGCAAGAATAGACAAATTTTGAACCATTGAAAGAGGAAATTGATGGAACCACGAGACATTACAAAATGCCATGTCTAATCTCTCCATAACTTTGTCACCACCATCCCTGTTTTTAGTCCATGTGAAGCAAGGTCCATGCTACTTAATATTGATCAGTTGAACCAAGTCAATGCAAAGAGAAAATTCTGCCATTCTACTTGATGATGAATTTTTACTTATCTGAACTTGTCAGAATTTGATTGAAATCCCCAATTAACAGCCAAGGTTATGAGATTTGATGAGACATTTCAGTAATCCATTCCAGCAGAATATATTTGAGACTAGAATCAGGAGGGCCATACACAAAAGAGAGGTACATGGAAGGAAGAGTTTTGTCAAAGCTAACTTTGCAATGAGTTTCCAAGCTATTATAGTACCACCCCCTTTATTGAAAGCATCAGTTCCAGCATAGTTAACCAAGAGCAGTTAGATGATTGTAAGCAGCAGAAACAGATATTTTAGTCTCAGAAAGATAAACAAAATCAGGACGATGAGAAAGCTGCTTGCATCTTTGTACTGCCGTGGATTTTCTAAATCCACAACAGTTCCAGCTTAAGCATCTCATGGCAGCTGGGGAAGCTTTGCAGAGGCTGCTTCCGTAGCCTTCATGACAGATGTGTTGAGTATGAGTTTCATTTTCTTGTGGACAAAATCAAGGGCTCTTTCAAAATCAGAATGGTGCTTCCTACCAGAGTAACAAGAGCCTCTAGGCAATTTCCTAGAAGGCTCTAATTTGACACAAGATTCATCAAAAGGGCATTCCTTCCTCTTTCTTTTTGAAACGGGATAAATAGCTTCTCTTGCTAGAGATGAAGCATCTTTACAAACAAGATCGTCATTAGCAGAGGCAGGCAATATGTTGGAAGAAGATAGATCAGCATTTCCGGTGTTAGAAAGACAATTTTGAGAATCACCCTTATGATTAAGAACTGATTGAGCCTCTTCAGAAATGCAAGCACCAGAATTCTTCCTAACCCAACAGAATCTGGGGGAATGTCTTTGATTGGCTTTATCCTGAGAGTGAAAAGATTTACTCGACGACATTTTTTTAGTAAATTTCCAGCATTGGAATCTAATCCCCATCACAAACGCACCATAGGCTTCTCGTACCACTTGGAGAATCTGATTATTATCAAGTAATTCCTCATCCCAATTACTAGTATTAATTTCTTTCAGTTGCTTTACTCCCACAATGCCAAGACATCCCTCAAAAAGATTGTCAAAAGATAAGTTTGAGGTGCATTGACCAACTCTCTGATTAATTCTACTAAGATCAAAAGGATTCCGTAACATATGTAGCTTATGCTTAAAAGAGAACAATTTTTGTCTATCCGTGTGATTCCACAAGCCAACAAACGTATTGCGAGGGTTCAAAAGAAAGCGTCTAAGAGTTTTAGGAACATATGTCGAATGAGACAGCTGATATACAAGACATCTTTTACCAACAGAGTTGTAAGGTAGCTGCCGGTGAAAATTTGGAGCTCCATTGAACCCCTAAACCAATCAAGAGATTACCAAGAGAGTTTCTGTGCAAATGTAAGGTAATTCTCAACCAGTGACGAACCACAGAAGCCTGAGAAGTCACAGTGATGATGCTGAGATCTTTCTTGTTTAAACTAGCCAAAAGTGTCGAGAATTGCAATTCTTGAAGTCATACTCAATAATTGAGACATCCATAATGGTTGTATTCTAAGCCAGCTAGGATAGAGTTCCCAAACGATAAATTTATTTTTTCACATTACAAAGGCAAGTCAAGGCTTGAAGAACAACCTAACCAGTGACTCATAAACAAAAAGAACTAACTACATAAGAGATAAATTTATGATATATAGTATTGTGAAGGCCACAAGTGTGTGACGTTCATAAATATCACCCGGAAACAAAGCATAACACGACTTTCTCTGGAGTCGTGATACTCATAAAGAATTAAAAGTGAGATGTCAACTTGTCTCTCCCTCATGTCTAAGCCTTACGTCAGCTTCTTCCTTAGCCAAATTCATAATAGAAAATGCCTAACCCGCACGCAACCTATATCTCAAATACATTATTGAGAGAACAAAGTGATAACCAAAATGCGTACTCTATCCTTTAAAGGAATATCTTATATATATCGACATCAAAACCTGGGTTTGGTTTCTACTCAAAATTAGAGTGAATCCCATGTAATCCCTATGATGTTTAAGATAATCCAATGGCGATTTAAGGCTCGTTTACCTCCCTACTTGCAAACTTAAGTTTTACCATAAAACCTAAGGTTTTTGTTTAAGTACTTGTATCTTTTTTTAGATTTAAATTTTGAAATAAAATTTAAGTTTTAAAAAAGCTATTTTCTTATCAAATCATAATCTTCCCATAATAAATTTTCTTTTTCCTCTTTTTTCTTTCTCTTTTTCTACTTACTTTTTACCTTGAAATTCGTAAAATCCAATAACTTCTCAAACACAATTCCCTTTTAAGACCTAGATTTTGTCTAAGAATCCGTAAAAGCCATTCTCTCAATATCTATTCCCCAAAACCTAAATTTTACCTCGAACTCTGTAGAATCTATTCTCAAACACCAACCTTTATACTATCTATGGCTTGTGAACAATGTAAAATCTTATATTGTTAATACAATGAAATTCCCATTACAGAGATAACCAATTTTCATGGAAAAGAAATTAGATAATACTCCGAGGGGGTGTGATGGATTTCAATTGGCATTAAATAAGTGGGAAAAGATGGCTATAAGAAATTGGCTTGAGTCTAATAAGCCTAAGCTTTCTGATCCAAAAAAATAATAGTAAGCCTAAGCTTTGATCCATCAACCTAACAGAAAATGCTGCCCATGATGGATAAAGAAGCAAAATATCACATAAGATGTCAGTGTTGTCCATAAACCAAAAAAAGGGACAAATGCTTTAAACTTTTTCTTTTTCCTACAAGGGTAGAACCCTAAAACCATTCATCAGCCAATAGCTTATTAAACTTTTATTTTACACACACACACACACACTAATTCATTGAATCAGCAGACCTGGCGTATCTTTCCCCTGACCTGTTTATTCTTTTGGGTTTGTATTGCAGAGGCTTTCTCTCAGTAATGGATTTAACAGTATTACTATTAGGTAGAATACAGTGGAAAGGTAAGTCTTCTGTACCACCGTAAATAAAGATTTGAATTCCCATTAAAAAATATGTCTAATCTTGTGTTGGGTAGCATCTCAAATGGATAGTACTTGGCATTTGTCACCTTGAAATCCCATATGTAAAGAGATTGACATTTTCAATTGTACTTGATATTCTAGTGAGCACCAACTGGGATAAGAAACCCCCCCCCCCCAAAAAAAAAACCAAGTACCCTTTCAAGTTCTATATATTCCACGTAAGGTTATATAGAAGTAACAATTTGCATTTTTAATACATGTTTTTAATTTTTACCTTCAATTAATTACATATTCCTCTTATTTTTTTCAAACATTATCTTTCACTTATCATCTTCATAAATAAATATATGACCAGAAAAAAGTATATGTCTTACACATTTATTTTTTAATTATTCTAAACCAACATTTTGAAGAAAAAAATCAACCTTGGCGAAAAAGAAAAGAAAGCATAAAAATCAGTCCACTTGAATATCACATTAAACGCTTCAACAAACGAGGCTTGGTCATCTCATGACAACTATAAGACAATCATCTTGCTTCAAATCAATTATCTACCTCCGAACACTTTGAAAGTAGGCAAGTAGGATTGTCCACAATATGATATCTTTATTTTTTGATAAATAATATGAAGACATTTTATCCAGTTTACTAACCCTGTAGATATGGATTTAATGCATCATGAAGCAAATAGCTCATTCATCAATATTCCTATTTCCATAGAAATAAAAATTTCACAACTAATCTGATGGTTCAAAACTAGAGTTGAGGTGAAGTGAATACGAACTACACGAGAGAAACCGTTACTATCCAAAAATTGTCAATATACTTGTAATTTCCATAGTTTTCACTTTTCAGTTCCATCCCATTCAACCACCAATCCCCACACAAAACCGATAAAAAAACCAGGAGGCGGACCGAGAAGATAATTCTGAAGTTCAGTAACTCTTTTTTTTATCCCCATCCCTTAACCAAGAATATATTAAATCTACGGAAATTTGAAATGGTTATCAGTTCAAACAGAGAAAAAGGGTGCGATTACTTGAATTGAACAATAATTAATTCCGAAATTAGGAGCACACAAACAAATGAAACTGTTACAACTTGAAATACCTGAATATGACAAGCCAAAAAAAAGGCAGGAGTTAAGTAAAATGAATTTTACAACAGAATAAGGGCAGAATCTCCTGGGGAAAAAAAAAAAGTTCCACCAGAATTACAAGTCCTGTCATCCAGAGGAAGGCATACTATAACCAAGAGCAAGCACCATTTGAAGCAGAAATAATTCAATGGCTACGAGATCGACTGCTTTCCGCATTTCTAACAGGATTGAAGTAAGGATGGCTCTGTAAAGAAAAAAATAGTTTACACATCAATGAGGCATTCTGTGTTTATATAAGCGTAAATACAACAACCCCCCCCCCCAAAAAAAAACACCCAAATAGTAGAAGGCAGAAGTGAGGTAGATAATTCACTATAGAATTTAAGCAAATAGAGCATTGCAGATATATTGCTGGTAGGCGCAATACACCAGTAACAATCACATAAACAACCGGGCGTAGAAATTAACCAACTTTCTTTCTTTATTCTTCTTCTTTGGGAAGAATAAAATAACTTCCATAGGTGAAAATAGAGCCCACAATATGAAAGACCATGCTAGAACTATCAAAATTGCAATTGAAACTTTTGCCTAACAGGGAATTCCTAAACAGAATTTAATAATATATATATATATATCAAACATCAGGATTTATAGTACAATCATAAAAGCTACAGTCTTGGTTCACCAGTCCACCTTTAACCAATGCATAAATATGTCGTTGGACCTAGAATGGTAAAAAAAGATTATCAGAACTTAGGTTTTACCATAGCTTCTTTTGCGGTGGGTCGTTCTTGGTGATCATATCGCAGTAACTTGTCGACAAAGTCAATAGCCTTTGAAAAAAAGAATTATGTAAATTAGAATAAAAATCAATGACTATAAAGGTGACATACAATAAGTGCATCATGCATTCTACCTCAGGAACAACCAAATGTTGATTATCGATGTTAATGAACTTTGTCCATGGCTTCCGACTATGCCTATCGCAATATTGAGCATTTTTCAGCATAACTTGAAATAATACTTTAAAAGTAAAAAGTGATGAATATAAAAATTGCAAAATCACAAATAAACCTTCCAACAAGTGCTGCAAGATTCGGGTCCAACTCTATCCGATACTTGTTCAAATATGCATGCAATTCATCTGTCCCGAGTACCTATAGAAGGGAAGGAAAGCCAACACACATAAGTGCTTGTTTGGGAACTTATTTTCCCCAACGGTGCACGAAAGTTGAGACAAAATCATCTCGAAATCTGTAAAAACACCTTGGAAACCGTAACTCCTTTCTCCTAATGGAATTCTCAAACACAATAAATCTAATGTTTTCCATCTCTTTAACATGCAAGTTGCTTCCGTGAATAACTACATACACAGTATTGAAAACATCGTTTTGCACTTCTGAATCAGTTTCAGATTGACTTTTCAGGCATGGAATTCCTTTCACCAAAGAAAGGCGAAAATTGAAGTACTTGCCTCAAGGGTATCAGAAAAATTAGGCACCAAGATGAGTATGGAAGATAGACATCCTCAAAATCTAGTAAAATGTTTAGAGGTACTATTTTGGGGACGCAAAATGGAACATATGGTTACAGGTATGGAACAACCCGATAGCTAAGGCAAACGCAGCAGTAAATTATCACCCCCTACCATAAATAAGATGAAAATATCTTGTAAAATGTTCAGCCACTTACTTTTGCAATTTTGACCAGTTGATCATAATTATCATGTCCATAAAAGAATGGCTCTTTACGAAAAATCTGTAAAACATCAACCTCAAAGAGTCAAAGGTAAGCATAGCAGGAAAATGAAGTATATACACTGATTTCAGAAAGATAGATTAACATGACATGTTTTAGTGAAGAGAACAAAGTGCACCTCTGTCTAAATATGCAATGTAAGAACCACACCAACACACTAATAGCAATTGAAATGTGACGGGTCTAATGTAGGCGGCACATCGGACACCTATTAAGGAGTATAGTTGAAGGCAGACAGCTGTGGTAGAAGAAAATGGGCACAAGCTAGTTTAGAGATGGAGAGGTGGACTTACGGGTAGAAAAGGACATTAACCAGGATAACCAACTCAGGTAGCTTGTAAAAAATGCTGGGAAAGCTGGCAGAGTGTTTCCAATACGAACAGTTTAATGAGAATTTCTAGCATATTTGGAGGCACGTTAAGAATTTTTGCACAGTTTCAGAGGAGATATCAAGCTTCTCAAACTGCTGGAACCCTATGTTATTTTGCTGCATTTTCCTTTAATTTCTCCATCTATATTGTTCTAAATTGCTCAATTCAATGGATCTTTTCCAATATCGGCTGGTGTTCTATTTCAGTCTACTTTCCTGAGTATTGAATGAGACTGAATACCCTATTTCTACATCTTTAATGCATCATTCGAAGAGGTTTCAATTAAAATGCATTATTAATTTTCTTTGCCTTTTTTTTCCAAAAAAAAAAAAAGCAAGTTGCTTACCATTCCAGCAAACATACAACCGAGACTCCATAAATCTAAAGAGTAATCATAGTCTTGAAGATCAACAAGAAGCTCAGGACCTTTGAAATATCTACAGATAACACATGTATAAAAGGTCACAAACAGAAGTTTTTAAGCAGATGATGAAGTCAAGAACTTGACAAATTGGAATTACAAATAAGCCAACACAAACATATCAGAAAAAAGCATCTTCAGGGGAAGCTGATGAACATAATTGCAAGGCAATGGAAGGTGGAACTCTATCATATCTATGGAGAAGGGAATCGGTGCGCTGATTAGTTGGCAGCGATGAGCTCTGAACAGAGACAAAACAAAACTGTCAGGGAAACTCCGCGGGAGAACGTTTTGCAGATTGTAGAAGAAGATAGGTTAGGAATTTCCTTTTTTAGAAGGGGGAGGGTGTAATGGGCTTGGGCCAGTTTTATTTCTTTACCAAAAAAAACATCTGCACTCACATATAGAAGAAAAGAATCAGCAAAATGCACGCTGAGTCACCATAATCTACATACTTTTCCAAAGAAATCAATGAGCTGAAAATAGTCATCAGGTCATTCCAATTTCCCCCATAGGTTGTCATCAGCAGATTTAATGCATGCAACAAATTAATTACATCAGTCTGATAACCTATATAATGGTTGGTTGATCTGATAACCTAATACAAACTCAGTCGAGATTGCCACATTAATATGCCAAGGTGTTGAAATCATTACTTTTCCATAATGCATCGACAGTGATGCATCACTTGATATTCCTACTAAAACATAGGAACATGAAGGGTTTACTCATCATACCAGCACTACTAAGCTTACAGCAGAAGAGGTCATCAGAGGTGAAAAGATATAAAGGGAACTGGGTCCAAGGCCAATGACCAAACTAATGCATCAAAAGACTATCCTAGAAGAGCCCGGGAGTGAGGGGGTTAGGGGGAAGAAAGGGAAACTCATGATGATAACTAGGCTACACCTGCTGGAGCAAGATGAAAGAGAGACAAAAAGTGGCCAGAAGTCAGAACTTAAATGTTCATCAGGATTGTGCCTTGCCGCAGTGAAGCAGTGAAAAATTTTGTAAAAGGATCTAGCAGGAAGCTAGCCTCTCAAAAGCTAGCACGTGTTTTTTTCTTTCTTTGCCTCCTTTCTGCTATGTCTTGCATGGATAAATGAATTGGATATATGGTTCTATCAGTTTATGAAGGATTATCATATAGGATTAGTAGAGCTTTAGAATCGTTCTGCATTTGCATTTAGTCAAAAGTTATATGGGAATACTACTATGCGCTACCATCTATACCATGGATGTCTCACATATTGTTCCGCAGATTACAGAAAACCAGATAGCAAGCAAATTCCATCTAAGCATGAGATTATTTCCATGCCAATGAGATGGAGTAGTCAATTTTATTATGCATACCCTCCATCTGATTCCCAACCCTTGAGCTGCAGATAGAAAGCGAAAGAGAGGGAGCAAGATATTGGAGCAATTGATGTTTTAAAGGCATTGTTAATAAATTATGCACATCTATTCAACAGACGTTGTTAAAAATAAATATTAGATGGAACTTTTAATGAAGTAATGACTCATTCTATTAATCATCATAAAGCATAATAATAGTCATAAAGTTGAGTGTTTCAATATTGTTAGATTTTTT
>JANTPZ010099465.1:0-27367 GCA_025593235.1 Vachellia pachyceras
TATAGACCTCTTCATGTAAGTCACCATTCAAGAAAGCATTTTTGACATCAAGCTGGTGAAGTGCCCAATCATAAGTAGCAGCCAGAGATATGAAAAGACGAACAGAAGAGAGTTTTGCCACCGAGGAGAAAGTCTCAGAGTAGTGAATGCCATATGTCTGAGCATACCCTTTCGCAACAAGACGAGCCTTAAGACGTTCCACAGTACCATCGGCCTTTGTCTTAACTGTGAATACCCACTTACATCCAATTGCCCTCTTCCCCGTCGGTAAATCAACCAGAGACCAGGTACCAGCTTGATCAAGGGCCATCATCTCTACCTCCATAGCGGCACGCCAACCCTGATGAGCTAAGGCTTGGTGAAGGGTTTTAGGAAGGGAGATGGAATCCAAAGAGGCAACAAAAGAGTACGAGGCAGGAGATAGATTGTTGTACGAAACATAGGAGGAGATGGAATAGGTGCAAGTACGTTTACCTTTACGAAGAGTAAAGGGCAAATCGGTTGAATCAGAAACTGGCTCAGGTACAACAACTGGATCTGGAACAGAGTCAGAAGTAGGAATGACAGGGTATTGGCTTGGATCTGACGACATAGCGGAGCCTGGGAGGTCATGAATTGGAGAGTCGAGACTACCTTCCTTGGGTTGTCTATGATAGACATGAACCACTGGTGGTTTGGCTGATGCCGGAACTGGTGGCAGTAAGACATGATACACTAAGAGATCATCAAGAGCATCGCCCTGGGCACTAATAGACGAAGAGGCGGACGAGAAGAATGCAGTAGACTCATGAAAGGTGACATCTATAGACACGAGGTATCGGCGAAGATCAGGAGAGTAACAACGATACCCTTTTTGAACCCTCGAATATCCAAGAAAGACACATTTGAGGGACTTAGGATCCAATTTCGAGACTGAAGGACGGACATCACGAACAAGACATACACACCCAAAAATCTTAGGAGCAATGGGAAACAATAACTTAGTGGGGAACAACGTGGTATAAGGGGTAACACCATGAAGAACGGAGGAAGGCATACGGTTGATCAAAAAACAGGCAGTGGATACAACGTCTACCCAAAACGATTTAGGGACATGCATTTGAAACATGAGAGCTCGAGCAACTTCTAATAAATAGCGATTCTTTCTTTCACAACACTATTTTGGGCGGGTGTATCGACACAGGAAGACTGATGAAGTATGCCGTGCTGAAGCATATAGTTTTGAAATTGTGCCGAAAAATATTCTTTGGCACTATCACTTCGTAATGTTTGGACAGAAGTAGCAAACTGAATATTAATTTCAGCACAAAAATTACAAAAATGAGAGAACTCAGAACGAGATTTCATTAAGTAAAGCCAAGTTGCTCGAGAATAATCATCCACAAAAGTGACAAAGTACTTAAAACCAATTTTGGACTAAACATGACAAGGACCCCAAACATCAGAATGGACTAACTCAAAGGGGGACGTAGCCCGCTTATTGACTCTAGATGCCAAAGGGACACGATGAAGTTTGGCAAATTGACACGAATCACAATCTAAGGATGATAAGTGACTAAACTGAGGATAAATCCTCTTTAATGACAACAAAGACAAATGACCCAAACGACAATAAACTGCAAAAGGAGATGCACCACTAGAGCAAGCAACTGAACGCGGCACCCGATCATCAAGGAAATAGTGTCCTCCAGATTCATAACCCTTACCAATAATCTGCTTCGTCATGAGATCCTGTATCAAACAATGGTCAGGAAAAAGTGAGATAAAACAATTTAGTTGGCGAGTAAGTTGACTGGGGGAAAGGAGGTTAAAGGCAAGATCAGGGACATCTAAAACAGAAGCTAAATGAATAGAGGGGGTAGCTTTAACAGTACCAGATCCAAGAATACGGGAATACGAACCATTACCTCATGAATACAAGTGATATTCCCTTTACCCAAGTATATAAGCTCCAAATAATCCATGATTTCCTTAACCGTGTTGTAATGTCTAATAGAAGGGAGTATAATAACTTCAATAGAGTTCCTAATCTGTAAGTACAATTGAGTATCTGTTCTAGCCCAAGTAAGCTTAGACGCATCTGTTGGAGGTGCTTCAGTTAAGTGATCCTCCTTTGCAATGCTCAGCAAATACATACGAATGGTTTTGCTCCAATCCAGATAGTCAAATTCAACTTGTGTTCAGTAATCCTCATCGTAACTGGGATGACATCGGGGGCACTATTGGGTTTAGACTCGGCCATGAGAAGCAATCAAAAAAAATCCAACACCAGAACACCACACAATATCCAACAAATAAGCACCAAGCAGCAGCAGACAAGATAAACGAAACCAGAAAAGGGAACCAGAAACGTTATAGCAAATGTAGTAGCAACAGATCAACAACAGCACTCGCACGGAAACGTTCCAGCAACGGAAACAGAAACAACAGCAACAGCAACAGAAAACGCACCAGAAACGCACACGAACAGCAAACTTTACCAAAGCCCAGCCACAAAACGTCACAAACCGACCACGAAACAGGCCAAATCACACCGGAGAAGGAAGTCAACGCCGGAAAAGGAAAGAACAGCCGGAAACATCCACTGGAAGGTGGCGCGTGAACTCCACGCGCCGCTGCAACTTGAACCACGCACCGCCAGAATGTGATCGGACCACTGGGGAGAGACCGATCGGACAACCAGGAGTTGTCCTAGATGGCGCGTGCACTGTAAAACGACCTCGGAGCTGGATGAACAGTGACTCGATGAACAGTGCTAGCGGCAGAAAAGAGAAACAAACAAATAATCCCTAGTAATGCGGGTATTTATTTTATATAAAAAATAAATACCCGCACTATTAATGTGAAGGAGATGGGGTTCGTGGCCTTTGTCTCCCTCTCCATCTTTCCCTTTGTTTAGATCATATTTTATATAAAAAAGAAACCCATGTGGAAGTTGATGTGTAAGGAACTTTTGCCATATATAGGATGATTTTATAGATGACAAAGACAATACTATAAAAAGTGAAAAGTTAAGGAACTGAGTCACACCAAGTCATAGTTAAGGGCTGAGTTATAAGTGAGTTAAAAGTTGGAAGACTAAAAGATTAATTTTCCCTTTTATCATCAAATCATTGTGTAATATAATGTAAGAACTACTAGAATGACGAAATTTGAACAAAATCATACTTTCAAAACTGGGTGATCACGATTGGATTTTTGTCTAAAATTTTGAGTTGCGAAATTTTGGATATCAGACTTCATGATGTCATAATTATGCAGCTGATTGAAAGAATATCCTGTGTTCTGATCATTTATAATTAGATATAATACAGGGCACTGGCATATGGAGGCTATTCAACTAGTGTTCTGGATAAGCAGTTAAACTGTTTCAAGATTGATACTTGTAGAAAACCGTGCTGGCCCCACACAAATGTAAACTCCTAGCCTAATTGGTTAGAGGCCCAGTTCTATGAAACCAGACTAACATAAGAATTCCTGAAGAAAAATAGGTATCCTAACGTAGTATAAATACGTTTTTTTTAATTAGAGAGGCATGTACTAACTGCCTTGATGTTACACGCCGGTTCAAACCTGTGACCTCTCATTTATGAGAGATTTCATATCACTAGGGGACAAGGCAATCAGTTTAAAAGAATACTTTCTCATATGGCATTTCCTAGTTATTCTAAATTACACCATTCTCTCACATCTCCATTTAGATTCTAAATCCGAGTGATGCGAAAAGGAACAAAAAGGAAGATCACTGAATTCTCAAAATCAATGATCAAGGGGTAGTCTCTCTCATTGATTAGAGGCCCATTTTTAGATCACCAAACCAAAATAAGAATTTCTAATGAGAATAGGTACCTAATGTCATAAAGATGTTAAATATCCTTTCCTAATGCAATCTCGTTAATCTAAAACACTATTCTCTAGCATATCAATTAGTCCCCATTCTCTTACTCATCTTCTCCTCCTTTAGGTGCTATATCTATTAAATGTTCAGTAACACATGCAACTTTCAAATTTTGACAGCTGGAATTTAGTGGTCTAATGTTTATCGGAACTAAAATAATAACCTACTTTACATCTAAGTTCAATGATAGACAGGGAAGCACCATTTTGTGCAATGCGGTTTGCAACTCATGGTGAACTCTCCGGAGATCCAGACAGTTGTATTACAAAACTGTCAAAAATTAAATCTTTGAACAGTTTCTATTCTCACAATTGTTAACATCAGCCATCAAGAAAATGGGTCATGATATTATTTGATCAGTCCTAAAGCAAACAGATATGAGACATCAGATGGTTTCATGTAGACTAGTGTTTGAACCTTTTTTGGTTGCAGAATGGTGTTTGAACTTTTGATATTGATAAGGAATGCAGTAAATTGTAATGCTAACTTAAACAGCCCTTACTTGGAAGTCTTGAACTTGCTTTCTTTGTTCAGCTTGCAATCTACCAACAGCACCCAAAAACTCACCAACTGTGGATTCAATACGCTCATTTACAGCTTCAGCTAGTGCTTTTCCCAAGAAAAATGCATCCAGAATGCTCCTGCTGTCACCATCGCCTGCATGATTCATTACCTTATGCATTTGAAACCAAGATATACAACTTTTTATACACAAAGTCTTCAATTCAGTTCAATCAAGCACTCAATGAACTTCCAAGAAAACATGAATGTGAAACGAACAGATTGTGCAACATTCCTAAGCTACCTCTATACACCTTGGGTCACCATGAGGCCTTAAGATAGTATTTTAAAGTCTTGGGCTTTCCTAACTAACACTGTAGCCTCCTCTTAGCTCGAGTCATAGCAAATGAATCTTTTATCAAGAGCCAACCAACCATGGAAAGTGTTACTTGGTACCCAAATGGTCAAAATTGAATGGCACCCTTGAGCACCCACCTCAAAGAGAAGTATAGGGATCACCAGAGTGAAAGCCATTTTTCGGAAAACGGCTACCTGGAGCACCAGAGTGAAAGCCATTTAAAGTAGGCTGCCACTGACCCATTCAGAAGTGAGATGGCACTTAAACTTCAAGCTGCCATAGACCCACTCACAAGTTAGGACATGTCCTTTCTGCCAGGTGGCAACATTACCAATTATTTTAATGAATCCAGTGCAGCTAATTGAATCCAAGGTCTAAGATTTAATGCTCTCAAAATTTGTCAAAAATCCGCAATATATAAATTTAACTAGATCCTTTGGTAAAATCGGGAAAAAAATGAGGCACACTAGACTATCCATTCTCATTTCTCATGCAAATGCAGAAAACTAGACGACATTAAGGATGAGAATTTCATTCAATTGTATTTCTTTATAATTCTTGTTTTTTTTAATCACACAGTTCGCTATACTTCAAGAACTGAGTTCGCCGGTATAAATTATGATTACGACACTCGTATCAAAGACAATACCTTACTATACCTGGGTACTTATAAAGCCAAAACCCATCAATGACACATCCTAAAGCTTCATTCGATAAACCCTCTACATATAATATTATAAATGATCAAGCATCATCATTCAGGTAAACCAGCAATCGTATTAAAAACGCGTTGGCCTTATACAGATGAATAGTAGCAGCATCTAAGAGGTCGGAGAGAGACAACCTTAAAAGTATGAGAGAGAGAGAGACAAGGGAACGTTTTGTACCAGAGCCGGGGCCACGTGGCCAGATACTACTATTGCATCGAACTCCATTGTTCTGATAACCCATAATGCTGGCAGATCTTAAGCCTTTGAGCTTGGGACATGATGAAGTACAAGGAACAACTGAATTCCAGGACAAGTGATGGAGAGGAAATTGGGGTTTGGACAAGGAACAAGAAAATGGCACGGGAGATGCTAAAGGCGAAACCCCAGTCATCATGTTTTCCTAAATCCTTTATCGCTCTTTATCCCGTCAGTCACAACCAAAATTCCTCGCGTTCTCTTGGACAACGTTCATAAAATCATCAATCAATATCAATATAAAGGGAGGCGCACAGTGCAGCTCAGATTCGGTTGAGATGAACGAAATGCATTTTACGGCATTTTAGTTGAAAAATTAGTTGAAATGAAAAAAGAAATCTATACTTGAAGCTGAAAAAGAAGTTTGGTCAAACTGTTAAAAAAAAGGTAAATTGGGTAATAAAACTCAACACTCTTTTCGTTTTTTTTTAAATAAAAGCTATTGAACTTCTCACATCCTAAAAGATCAATAGATAGTTGTTAAAAAAATAAAGTTTTAAGAATTTATAGAAAAATATGAAAATACGCATTATATATTAAAAATTAAAAGAAAGAGGCAATCTCATTTTTGGACACCACAGTAGATTTTTTTATGCATGATCACCAAACTTTTGGTAACTAAGGTGGGGTGGGTTTAAATCCTATATCTACCGATTTAATTTAAATAAAAAAATTATGTGGTGATATCAAAAACAACTTTTAGAATTCCGGTGGTTGGTGGTGGTGTTCCAATGAGGGTGTCTCATTCTTTTTAATTTTTAATAAATTTGAGAGGTATTTTATCTTTTCTTAAAATCTCGTTGGATGTTGGAGAAATTGAACGGGTTTTTTACCATTCTTTTTTAAATAAAAAATATAATCATTTTTAAGTTTATCATCCAATAAAACTTGAAAAGCGACTCTTTTATGGATATGTTTAGAAAAGTAATGGAGAAATATTTTTAGTATTTAAGAAGTAAATATATGAAGGAGATTATTATTTTACAAAAAAAATAATTTTAAACATAAGTTTGAGGTGTTTAGAAGCTTTTCGAGACACGGTGATCATGATCCACCACGGCGCCGTTTCAACAGCGGAACCCAGTGGACAAGGATTGCGCAGAGGAAGTGATCGAGTCCTCAGTAATTGTTTTCTCAGACCGCAAGTCAGAGAGAGGAGGTAACGAAGTAATCAGGTACGCACAATTCCAATCTTCATCAAGCTCCTTTTCGCTAGGCTCTTGGCTCATTTTGCTTTCTACAATGATAATTAGAAATCTTCCTTCTATCTTTCACTCAAACAATGCGTGGACTCCCTGCTTGCCATTAATTACTCATGGCATATGCATCTGGATTTTGATCCATGTTGTCATTATGCATTGTTCTATGGTATTTCACTCTGGACGCATGCGGTGTTTAAGCTCAAATTTGTTTCTTTAACGTTTATCCGCATTGTTATTCAACTTTAAGTTATGTGACTATGCAATTAAAAATAAGAAGAAATGCCAGTATTGATTCTATTGCTTCCACATACGTGCTGCATATTAATTGCTGTATTGCTAATTTGAAGTTTTGGATTGACAACGAGACTGAAACGGGTCACATATGCAACTAAACTGTAATAGTTAGACAAGCATTCCCGCGTGTCTTTGAAAGGGATGGAATTTCTATATACCCACTGTGATTCGTGAGCAGATTCAGATGGAAGCTTGCTATCATTCCATGTTATGCCATGCTTTTCACATTTTGTTTTTTAAGGAGAGCCTACTTGAACGATGTGGAATATATATGCCAGCCCCGTCTTTTGTCAGTGTCAGATTTTCTGGCTCGTATTGTTCTGTAAAGCTTCTTCGTTTACTATTTCCAGCATATTGGATTTTCTTCAGCTTATGGTATTTACCAGTGGATTGTGTGATTGTTCCATTCAATTTCATCTTGCTTTTCGTGGGTGTTTGTAGGTAACGAAATATTTATTAGGCGCTACCCAATAATGTGTTGACTGTGGGGAAAGAATTCTTATCAATGGCACATTGTGCGGGTTCCCCATTGTGTGTTAAGCTGCATATGCTGAGGAGGCCTATTAGAGAGAGATTTTTTTTCATCGCAGTTTACAAATTTTAAGACTATTCACAGGTTTCATGCTTCTTACTTCTGCCTTTTCCTTCTGTGCATTCCATTTCTCTCATCTCCACTATATGTGCCCTCCTATTTTTTGCAGTAGCTCTGCTTTTCTTCTCCTTCCCCCTCCCCTTTCCCCAAGGAGACAAGTGAGAATCCTGACTAAGCAAAATGAAAACAGTAAATTCTTATGATGCCCACCAAGTAAAGTGAGCCGTGAATTCTTATAAAATCATAAAAACTGTGAAAATGCAATCATAAGCCTTAATTTATCGTGATAATATGCTCTTACCAATATGGAATATCTCAATTCTCTGGTTCTTATTTGTAGGAGACTTTATAAAAGGTTTCTTTGGCCCATTTTATAATTGACTTTGATAGTTTCAATAAGCATTAAATATTTTTTTCTATATATGTTCATATTTAATAAGGGTAGTGAGAGAGTAGAAATTAATATGATGTTGAAATTTAGTGTAATTTATAAGGGCAATACTTGTAATCATCTGAATTTTATGACAAATTTAATGCTTCAAACCATTTTTATTGGTACGTACGAATTAGTTATAAGTCTCATATAATAAGCACTAGAGGAAGTACTACAAATCCAACGGTTAAAACAAAATAAACTTTCATCAGATTGAACTTTTCACAGCTTCAAAGCTTGATGTCTTTGTGTTGGGATGTTAACTTTGTTGAAAGCTCTGAAAATTCTATAGGGCTGACTATGAAATGTTTTAGCATGGAAAATGGTTTGGTGGCAACTGTTTAATATCCATAGAAAATGAATTTACTTGAAGACGCAAATTTTGTTAACTATTAAATAGTAGTTCTTCCCTTAAGTACGCCTTTTCAGATATTAATAAAAGCCAATAATGTGCTTGTTTGGGAATCACTTCCTTCCAACGGGCACGCAAGCCAACACAAAAAGCATATCTAAATATGTAAAAATGATAGGATTGCTTATGCTGCACACACATACCGAAGGAGAGACAAGCAAACACCCGAAGGGGGCAAGGGATCTTTAGCAAGTCAGCAGGTTGACTCTGACCATCCTACTAATTTGGAGAAAACTATAAAAGACTAGGGGGACAATAGGGTGGGCTGGACAGCTGTTGACCTAGGAGTATTTTGGGAACTGTGATATGCTTTTGTTTTATTTAAGGTTAGGTTGGCCACTGTTTTGGATATGGCTTATTTTGTCTTGTGAGAGTGAGTACTGAGAGGAGAGACCTGGCCTCTCGAAAGTCCAGTGGGTGTAGCAACTTGTGTCCTTGACTCTCTTTTGTATTGCTTCCTTATTATAACAGGGAGCTTTGTTCTTTTGTTCATTAATCACAGTGCAGTTCCAGCATTACTATTCCAGTACTGTGGGTCTCATAAAAAAATCATCTCAAAATCTGTAAAATATTCTGAAGTCCGTAAACTCCTTTCTCCCAACGGAATTCCCAAACACACACAAAATCTCTTTAATAATCATTAAGGCTTAAAATGAACTTTTCTTCTAAGCAATACAAATAGATATTAAGATGGATGTGCGGTCATATACAGAAAGATAGGGTTCAAAATGATCATATTAGAGAAAGAGTATACATGGTTCCTATTGAAGAAAAAATGGTAGAATATCGTTTAAGGTGATTTGGATTTGTATAAAGAAGACCGTTGGAAGCACCAATAAGGAGGGTAGATTAGACAATATGAGTTTCTTTAACGACAGGCAGAGGCAGATCGAAGTGAATGTTCAATGAAATCATTGAACATGACCTTTTAGTTGACCATCTATCTAAAGATTTGATTGTTTATATAGTAAAATGGCATTGTGCAATTCATATAGCTGACTCTGGGATAAGGCTTGCTGCTGCTGTAATGTTTCATCACTAAAATATGCAGCAGTAAATTTCCTGTGCTTAATTCTTCAATTTTATGACATACACACTGGGTATAGTTAGCGTCAACAAATTTGCTAGCTCATCATTTTGCTTTTTAATACTGGGTTTGTCAGAGACGTTGCTATCATGTGGTTATATCAAATGGATAGTCTTCATTTCCTTTTCATGAATGGTATTACAAGCATGGCAGGTTGACCCAACCTGTGAATACTTGTTGCAGAAAGAGTTCCAGAAATGGCTGTAAACTTGGTCAATTCTTTTCATGGAGAATGTTTAAGCTAGGTGCTGATGGTTCCAAAAATTTGAATATTAGTCCTCATCCTCGGGCGACCACCTTGATGAGCATTGGCTTAGGGAGTTTAGCTGATTTTGATGGTGTGACGGCCTCTAACGCGGCGCCGGTTGTTGACCAGGTGCTTTTGATGGCCAGTATATTTCTCACATATATGGCTGGAGTAACTCCTCTTGAGAAATCTTATACCACTGGTCAAAAGATCATTTATGACAAAAATATGGTTACTGAAACCTCAGACAATTCTGGTAGGTAAGGGTAAGCATGTCAATGATCACATGGTTGAACTTTTTGTCATATTCATGGATGAAAAATTTATTTGTATTTGAAGACAGGATTATAGTCAGCTTTGGTTAGTTACTTGAAAAACTTTCTCTCTATTGCAGTGATGTGAAGAATAATTATCAACTTAATTCAAAGTATGTCTTGAATATTGTGAGGGAAAAGCTTTTGAATTCTCTAAACACTTTAGAATACAAGGCTTATTCAGGAGACTGCGTCATTCAGTCTGTAAAACGGCCCTTGAGTTTGAATGCTGTTGCTGAAGGTCCAAAGTTACGGTTGCTTTGGGCTGCTTTTGAGCAAATTGAGGAGGAGGCAGGCATTTCTTCCTTTGTTTTAAATTTTAGAATGTTATCTGTATATTAACTTTAGAGTGCGAGTTATTTAAATGATGAGATGAGCAATTATTCTGTCCTAATAATTGCTTCAATTCTGTCTCCAACCTAACATATCTCTAATAATACTTGTTTCTTGGGCAGAAGTATTTGAATGCAAGTAAATATGTAGTTGGGATTGGAGATATTTCTTTATAGTTTATATAAATTTAAAATAAAAAAAATGCAAAGTAACTTTTCTCCATATTTTCAATCATGTGCTTCCTCCTTTAGCATAGATTAATTAGCAATTTGAATTTGAATTTCTTTTGGATACATCCTATTACTAATCGATATTACTATGAAGTTTCTTTCTGATTTTAAGGATGCATGCCATAGTGATGAAGTAGGCTAGGTATAATTACAAGTTCTTTTCATGACATTTTACAAAATCAGATGTTTTTGGCTAGCTAATTGAGCTTTGTCCTTAAGGTCAACAATGCCTTGATTCTCGAATATTGCATCTTCCCTATTGTCTTGATCTCAAAAAATAAGTATCAAATGAATAAAATTTGCTCATTCTTATTCATGAATCCAAATGAATTAGTGCATTTTGAGACGATGGTGATGCTTTTCTTTTCCTTCCATCCGATTTTTATTTTGATTAAAAATTGATTCTCCTAGTTTGTAATTGACTTTTATGAAACTCATAGATTATTTTTTCTACACTGTTATCAACAGTTCTGCTTTTGTTTTCCAGGTTAAAAATACCTCAAGCAATGTCAAACCTATCATTATGGATGATCGGTTGAGAGTGTTTTCTGAATTTGTTCAAAGATCTTATGGTTCAATATGTATGGCTTGGCTGGAAAAGGAGTTTTCCCTTGGAAAAAGCAGAGCTGAAAAGGTATTTCTGGAAAGTAAAAGCTCCACTTGACACACATCCTTTTGGCTATTACGTTTGAATAAAATGCTGATTTTATACTTGTTTCATTCTTGTTCTTAGAAATTTGCTTCTTTGGTACTTGAGAAAGTTAAAGGAGATGGCATTATTGTGCAAAGCATAAAAAAATCTGGCAAGATAGATCTTTATGCGGAGTTACTGTGCTATCTTACTTATGGTTCTTTCAGGTGAGATTATCATCATTTTCTAATTTTTGCTAGGATCATTTTTTTCTTCTGTGCTTGATTGTATTGCTTCTGGATTCATGAACTAGTTTATTGTAATTTCATTATATGCTATGAAATAGAAATGCTTCAAAGGTGTGTATCATGTTTACCCCATGGCATTTATTTGTGCCTCTAGGATCTTCTAGTTTTACTAAAGTGGGTCCTATGCATATGTATGTGCATGGAATCTGAGATAGGCTACATTGTTCACGGCTTATGAATCATGTGATTCCCTACAACTTTTATAGATACATTCACCTTGACATCTTTCCTAAGCACATAGTCAACACTTCAACTATGTAATTTTATATCAGTTTAGATGGGTAGGCAGTGGACATGCAACTTGTAAATTAGCTTTCTTATGAATTATTTGGTCCATGCATCAGGACTTCTATCTACATTGCTTTTCATTTTAGTTTTGTCCTTGCCATTGTGGTTTTCTGTGAAAACATAAATGACAAAACGCAGCAAGGTGTCAATGACAAGTAGTTTTTTAGTTTTCCTTATTTTGGACTTTGTGGTATATAAGAATGAAACGACGTTGATAAAAACTTGTTTTTCCTGCTTAAGAATGCTGATTTTATAGTGAAATATCTTATACGGGGCCATTACTTGATTTCTGAGTGCTTAGCAATGAAGTATTTGGCCTTGCTAAGGAAGGAAAACCTTTTCTATTTAGTGATGATTGTGCCTAAAAGCCTGGTTAACCATCATCTTTGTTTTGGGCCTATTCTATGATGTCATGCCAGACTTTTGAATCATGACCATCACCTTGAAAGTTGATTATCTTGCATTTAATCTTTGATATGTTATTCTCACGAGTCACCATTCATCATTTTTATACCCTTTTTTTAAATATCTATCAGGGAGGATTGTTGCTTTGATTCCTCTTTATTTGATTTGCATGGGATTTCTATCTTGGAGGATTTGGTGATAACATTAGCAGATGGGGTTGCCAGCTTGTATTTGGAGTTCATTTCTGTTGATAGTGACATGTCAAGTGAAACAAATAGGTTAGACTCGTCATTATGTAATTTTTCCACCAGAGAACTCCAAAAACTACGGAATGAGGTACTTTCTTAGTGTACTTTTTGAAGTTTCATGCTTAGGTTAGGGATTAATCATCGTGTTAGTTTCTAAAAGTATATTACTTTTTTCATCTTATATTTGATGATTTTAGTCCTCCGTCACAAAAAAAGGCAACTTGAATATCTGGAGAACTTGGATTGGCCAACGTGTAAAGAAAAGAAAAAAAATTATATATGTTGCTAACTGTATTGATTACTCCTTCACTCTTTTTTTCCTGTAAAAATTCAATGCAGGTTCCTTTTAGCTGAATGTTTTATATTTTAGTCCCTTGGAGTGGTTATTTTCTTATAAACATTGTTTTTCATTTTAATTATTTTTGGTTCTTATGTCTAAAATTGCGGTTTTGAACCATAGTATCAAAATTCTTTTGTTTGAATGGACTGAGTTGGTTTCACCCTTTTGCTTAATAATTTTTTATGGTCACCATCTCTTGCTGTCATTTAGATATGCATAAGTATTCATAAACAATTTTTAGTCATATTGCTTGATGTCATATAATGTTTTTGTTGATTGGGATAACCAATCAAAATGACATCTTTGAAATCAATCTATTTTGGGACGTGGCTCAATTTTCTAAGATGTTATGAATTGCTTTATTTGCATGTACTTTTCATTTGTAAATATGATGCCTTTGTGTATCTTAATGCACTTTTGTAAAGATCTGTCCTGTGGATTACATTAACAAATCAATGTAAGGAAAGTTTATATTTTAACTCTCCATGCATGTATGTCATTTGTTTTTCTAAAGCCTCATGACTGAAAACTGATTACTAATTTAATGCACTTTCATTATTTGTCTTCCCCTGAGCGGAACACTTTCTTCTGACATTATTTTCCTCTTGTGGTGACGAAAATTTTGTTCAGTACCAAATGGTGTTCAGATCTGTGAGATTTTAATTCTTGGAAATAGAACTTAATTGAGTCTTTTTTTTTTTTTTTTGCCATTAATGGAGTAAGGTACATGCTTTCAAATTGAATGTGGTTCATGCACTATTTTAAGATATCCTGATTTCTTAGATTCTATCTTTCTTTGCAAAATTTGTGTGAAATTGAAATTTCAACAAAACTTTAAGAAATTCTCAGGTAGCCTTGAAACAGTGGTTGTACGACAATATGGACACAGTTGTGTCAATGTATGAGGACCGCTTTGACTTATGCACTCTGGAGAGTCAACCCGTTGATCTCCCATGTAATAGTCAGGCTGAAAATCAAGGCTGGTGGATGAGGCTTACCCAGAGAACATCGAATGCTGTGTCGTCCAAATTACATTACATTGTGATAAGCGGTTTCTCCATGGCTGTAAAGCGAACTAAGGAATTAAGAGCCTTGACAGGATGGTATTTTTCTTTAACTCTTATTTTCTTTCAAGCATGAAACAAAGATGCAAAGACCTAATGAATTTACAATTCTTGCTTGCCTTTTCAATATGTGCCTTATTTGAATCCTAAAAATAATCATTTTACAATTCCTTTTAATTTGTGTCATGCACACTTGCATATTCTTTTTTGGTAAAAACTTGCATGCATATTGATGGATACTAAAGTAGTATGTGATACCTGAGTTCTAGATTAAAGTATGACATGCTTTCAACATATTTAAGCTGCTGGTTTTCACACCTCAATAGGGCTTCCCACCTCACTTTAGGGCCTATCAATTGTTATCAAAGTTGGTGGTTGGCTTTTTCTTGAGAGGACCATCTATGGAGGGTTTTGAGGGGTGAGAAAACTGAGTTAATGTGTTGCAAAGTGTAGCCATAGGGAAATTGGCCCCCGGGGTGAGGGGGAATAATTGATGGTTATTAAAGTTAGTAAAATATGCCTAAATCATATTTCAAGTAGTATGGGATGCTTTATTGTGCATTTGTGTAGCCGATTCTAGCTTCTGGGGAAGTGTTTTCCATGTGATTTAAGTACCCATCAGTTGGTCTCAAAGCTGGTGATATGGGATGCTTAGGTATGGAGATACCTAAGTATTACATGTTGTTAAGATTAGAACATACATATGAAGCGGAAGAAACAAATTTCAAAAGGTCTCTAATCTTTTTGGATCTATCAAAGGCGTTTAGACAAAGTAGTTATGATAGTACCTTATTTTCGCAGTTCTTGAATTCACAACAAGCAATAATCTTTTAGCGGTTCTTGGAAATCCAATCTCTAGGAACCAACCTTCTTTAATCGTCTCCCTCTACTGGTATCCATGAGAACAGTCCCCAACAATGGTAGTGTGCATACGCCCTTGGATTCACTCTCTCTAGGGTTTCAATAGCTCACTCAATTAAATTCGAATTGCATCCCATATATTGCTCATGAGTCCTCATATTTAGAGAACTCATGGAGTGCATTATAATTTAAGATTAATCTTTTATTAATCTTGAAAATCCGAATATGATAAAGATATAAAGATATTCAAGATTTATCTTTTATTAATCTTGAAATTCGAATTCCAAAGGATATTCAAGATTAATCTTTATTAATCTTGAAATTTGAATTTAAAAGGATATTCAAGATTAATCTTTATCAATCTTGATATTCAAATTATGAAATTCAAATTATGAAATTCGAATTTAGATTAATCTGATTTAATCAAATCATATCTATTAAATTAATCCAAACAATGAGCTAATCGAAATTAAGTTTGAATATAAATGTTAGTTATTTAATTTATCAAATAAATTAAATATTAAAACTAATATATAACATTGTTGTCATTTCGAATTTATATATATATAATTCAAATAAACCCTAGAATTAAAGCTCATATTGGTCTGTTCTTGCGTGCGACCCTGTAGGTCATATGAAGCTGGCAGTGAGCTAAACTCAGCATTAACCCACAAGTCGCAAGTGGCCTCTAGCAAGATGTTGCGACTACCCAAATTACATGAGGATCGTTAACACGACATAACCTTTCATGCAATCACATCACGTTCTTTTTGTCAAGGATGGATGACGTCATCCTCCTATTCCTGACCATTACTTTCTCGATCCCTGAGTAGTCTGATCTCATGAACAAAAACACAGTTTCGTTACAGTATGACCATACATTTCTCATACTGACTTATCGAGGGGCCCAGTAATATCTCTCAACTAGTATGATAGACAAATCTCATCTTAATCACTCACATTCCTCTGCATGAAAGATCTCTAAGCCCAATTATAGCATTTATCATCACCCGGTCAAAGGTGACTTTTGACTAAGTCAAAATTTAGCGACTCTCATGTTAGGATCCATGATGATCTCAGGTCAAAGGGTGTGGTAATGTGACTACATTTGAGATAAGCTAATGATTTAATCCATGCAGCTTTTTCAAGTGTATCGGTCCAGCACCATGTACTCTTACAAGTGTATATGATTTTAACTCGTATCTCCGTACCTTATCAAAGTCATACTGGTCTTACTTTATCTATGCTCCCGCATAAACAACCAAATAGAGACATTTAAGATAATATTCATAATTCATTTATGGATGCAATTATCATAATAAACATGTAAAAACTATGATAATTAAATGGAGAAAATACATTAAAATAAAATAATGCCTGAGGTACAATGATTGACCCCTAAGGTACAATTTCCAACACATGGAGTAGTGTGAGATGCCTTGTTGGATGTTTGAGCAGCTGATCCTTCCACTTTAATAGCTAGCTTTTGGAGAAGGAATCCCGTCTCTCTTGCACTCATGTTAGTAAGGATTTGAAGAGAGGGCTCAAGATGACAGTGTTTTCATTTTTCTCCTTTGGTCACAACTATAGTCACCATTTGTTAGTAGTTTTTTCAATTAGTTGCTTTGTTTAAAAGATGGACCGTTGGTATTATTTCAGGAACTTCATTTATGATTGGAGATATGCTTTGCTGTTGGGGAAAAAGAGATTGCAAATAGCTTTGTGTGCTTTATTTGCTTCTAAATAAGCAAGGAACCAGCACATGATCTCTCTACCATTAACACTTTCAAGTAGCAACTTGTGGTCTCTTTCAATCTGAAATCAGATTTAGTGCATTTTCCAATTGAAATAGACTGAAAGTTGATGGAGAAGGGAGCGGAAGGGAAGGGATCCCAAAAAAAAATGGAAGAGGACGAGGGAGAAGAGATGATAGTTATCGTTTCCCTAGATTGGATTACATGAACTTGAAAATAAAGGAGGAAGATCTCGGAGAATTTGGGCTAGTCAAAAATCTTCATTTCTCCCATTTATTAATAACTTCCAAGCTACGAGGGGGGGGGTTTATAAAACATTTCATTTCTTTACCGACTCTCCCTCATTATTACCCGTACAAACATACCTTTCCGGGAAGGAGAGTGGTGGTGGCGGATTTTAACTAGTAGATGCATAAAACCACCATGTGCACAAAAGGTAGAATCAACTACATTTGATAATCAAAGGAAAAAAAACATTTATCGAAAAGGAATACTCATGCTCCATGGTCTCATATCTTGTTATCTGATGATATTACTAATAGGTACAAAATAGAAGCGGAAGATGCTGTTTTTTATTTGTTTCCCATTTCAATTTTCTCTCCATTCTTCAATATTATTTGCATAATGGGTTTACTGCTGTTGATCTATATATTGCAGGAAATATTACTTCAGCCTTTTCCTTGAATTATCTGACATCGCCACCCCCTTGATAAGAGCGATTATTGATAAAGTGAGTGAGGCTATCTCTTTCTTTCTGGTTTGCTTGATTGGAAGGTCTTTAGGACTCATTTACACAGGCATCAGGCAGTCCCTCAGGTGGAAGTGACATAAATTTTACAGTTTTTTGGAGTGCCATTAAATCTTTATCATTTGAACAAGTTTATCTTGTTCCGATTTATTTTGGCTGTTTGAGGGTTCGCAAGTTTTAATTGTCCTGTAAATCTGAAAAGCCAATTCCACTTCCACATTAAATTTGAATTTGAGTTCAACTTGAGGTAAAAGCAGTTAGCATTAAATGTTAATGTTACTTGGTCGGAGTACTAATCTGAAAGATGATGACATGACATTAAAATGAGGCCTAAGATCCTTTTAGTGAGGTTGATTAGCTGAAAAATCTATGGAAATTGTAATGTGTTCCATTTGAACACTCAACTCGAGCCTAACAAAGATGGAGAGATGCTCATCTCCAGAGAAAAATCAATACATCACCTTTGTCCTTTTTGCTTATGCCTGGCTCAAAATAATATTGTGTTTTATTTGTTTCGATGGTACCTAAATGTCAATCCCAAAATACCTAATAAGCATAAAGCAATAATGGGGTTCCTTTCAATTTTTTCTTTCATATTAGAAATTATGTTAAGACTCCCTTATAATTATGGTTGGAGTTTCTGATGACCGTCTATTCACATGATGCTCAAAAATAAAATAAAATAAAAAAGTTAACGCGTAAGTGTCTTTCCTGGTTTTCCCCCCTTTTTTTCAAGAATACCGCGTTTAAGCGTCTAATGATAGTTTCCCATGGTGAGGTTAGGCGATGGGTCACTAGAGTACCCCTAGTTCAGATTGAATCTTTTATCCTTCCAGGGATTATTTTAGGCCAATGCTTACATGAATTAAATCATGTCTTCTAGATAAAAGTGGACATTTTGCAGCCAATATGATGGGTTGACATTTTTATTTTGCTGTAGCATAGTTAAAAATAAAATAAAATTGCCGAACCTCAATATTGCATTTACCTATTAATATAAAATGCGTAACCTTTTTATACGTTAGATTCTTTTTATTTGTATATAGAAGATATAGTAATAATATATCCATTACCATATTCAACAAGTAATATGATTTCCAAAATTGTAAAGAAAACGCAATCAGCGACATAATATAATTAGATTATTTTATGTATATTTATATATCGAGAAAGAGTTTCACCAATGCAAACTTCATAACATTAATGCAACTTTTTTTATGTATATTTAAAATGATTCCATTTCTGAATCATTTAATCACTTGCAGCAATTCATATAAACCCAAAAGAATTTGGCAATATATATATATAAACCCAAAAGAAACATATTATAATTTACATACAAATGCTGCCATGCTGGCTTCACCCCTCACACAGTCAAACCAGTTTAGCCAATCAGCATGTAGTAGCTATTAGCTAGTAGCCTCAGTAGTGTGATAGAATGCTCTTATACCAGCATGCTTGACCGAGTCCTTAATTATTATTCATTTATTGTTAATTATTATTCATTGTTTATATATTATTATTTGACTAAGTCAGTAGAGTCTGTTATCAGTTAGCTAAATAAATGGGGTTATGGAGTTATGCCTCATCCCACTCTGTCAGTTAAGGGTCCATGTCTCAGTCAGTTAAGAGTCCACATCTTTAGGAGAGTTAGTTAGTTTCTGCCTTTATAAATATGCCCAACCAGATGTAAGCAAGCATGAATGAATGAATGAATGAATGAATATATGAAATCTTGTGTTTATTCTCCTCTATCCTTGGCTTCTAACTTCTAGCATCAGCAAAATCCTTACGGTGTGAGATTGAAAGAGAATTGTAAGTTTTTCAGATCCTGAAACTTACCATAGTGTAAGCACGCCTAAAACCAAAAAAAAAAAGGGAAAATTAAAGATCAAAAGAAGCAAACTGAAGAAGCTCTTAACAGTGCTGAAATTGAGGCATATGAAGCTCATCCAAGGTGATCCATGCCTCTATCGATCCATCCCCGTATCTTGCGGGCATTAAAATGATTACATTCTTTATAGGAACTCCAATGGTGCACACCCAAGTTGGCCTCCCCCAATCCAAAGTTCACTTCATACAAACCAAACCTGGTTCAGCTTTTACAGCTGCTAAAAGCTATAACAAGGAACACCTTTCTCCCCCACCAAAACCATCGCTTCTTTCAATGATTTAACAACCTCAGCGATCCCTTCACTCCCTCCTCCTTCAAGCTTTCTCACATATTCTCTATCCATTCTCTTTATGGTTTTCCTCACCACCTCTGCCAAATCTTGCAGTCCTACCTCCCTTCCCACCAGTGGAGAAACAACTTGTAGCCACAGGTTACCTGTCTAACCACAAGACAACAAAATCACTCGTTTTGATTAGTAAACTTAATGATCTCGGATATTCGCATCAGTCACACTCAAATGAAAGCCACCTATGGAGTTTTCCGGCAACGGAGGTGCCATGCGGCTACGAATATTGACTGCATGTGACACCATGGATTGGTGAGCTCCTCTTGCAACTTTCATGGCAGATTTCCATATGAGAGCAGTCACGGCTTCAATTGTAGTGGGTTTAGAATTACAGCCACCAGAAACTAATTTATCTCTAAGTTCACCCAAGCTTTTCCGACCAAACAAATATCTCCCGGTGGAAATATTCTTCTCGCCAATCATCCCACTCGCCGGGGAAGCGCTGTGACAGTAGAGACTGACTGTGAGGATCTGTTCAACAGAATGAAGAAAGGTAAGCCAGAAGGATGTGAATGGGAGAGTGTGGAAGTGATGCAGAAATGTTTGAAGCTACTGGAATGGGTGAAGAGCAAGGGGTGGCAACTGTCACTTGTTGCAAGTGGAAATAGAGCTGCGGATTATGTGGCAGCTGGAGTTATAGGAGGAATGGTACGACAAGGATGGCTTAATAAGCCACCTTCCTCTTTAATGGAGGAAGACATCAAACGGTCACAGCAGGAATCTCAAGGAAGGACTGGAATTGGTTAAAGATCAGAGCAGCACAGCACGATGGAACATAAGGTTAGTATTAGGAATAGTTTTTCTTTCACTGTCTTGTATTAATCTAGTTTGTGTGCATTGTGTTTTTTTTAGTTTTAAAGTGTGTGGTAGTTTGTAATAATAGGTCTGATTGAGTGGTTTGTCCTTTGTTTTGCTTTTTGGATATTAGTGGATGTAAACCTTTTTTCGTATATTAATAAAATGGACTCTTTTTGATAAAAAAAAAACGAAGGATATTCGTCATCATTCTCTGGCTTTGGGTTGTGAGGATCTAGTGGAAGAAACACTTTAATCTGATTGGGTTTGCGGATTATGATTATTACTGTGGAGAAAATCTGAGAGCGTAAGTGAAATTCTAGCATCAAGATACAGAACACCTTCATCGTTGCAATCCACGTAGGCATGGCTTTTATTTCCTTTGAATCTCCCACAAAATGGGTAGTGAAGAGCGAGAACTTGTGATAGAGAAGTCTACAACTTGTGAGACAATTTGGTGAAGTCATGATAAGTGGGAGAATAGAAGAGGACAAAGGGAACATAAAAGGGAGGAGCTAACTGATGGAGGAGAGAGACTTTGAAGTGTTGAAGGTGGGATGGGGTTGGGGATGAAGGCTTTATGGTGTTTTGGGACACAATCTCAGCTTTCACTACTTCTGCCATCTCTGCTTGGGAGAGCTGATTTTTTTTAAAGCTTTAAATGCAAGAAATTTCAGATGAGGAGTGGTAATAATACACGGGGACGGGGTTATGCTTAACTTGTTAAGGGTTTGGTTGCCTTCTCTTCCTGAAACCTAGGTTTGGTATCAAAACATAGGTTTTACTCTAAAATCTAGGTTTTGTCCAAGCACAGAAAAATTTCAGAAAAGCTATTTTGGTTACAAAATCTCGATTTGAAACCTAGGTTTTCTCTTTCATACTTTTTCCTCTTTTTCCTCTTTTCTCTTTCCTACTTTTTTTCCTTCCTTCTCTTTCTTCTTTCCTACTTTTTTTTTCTTTCTCTTTCCTCTTTCCTATTTTTTCTTTCTTTCTCTTTCCTTCTCTTTCCTTTTTCATACTTTTCTTTTTTCTCTTTCCTATTTTCTACTTTTCATTCTTTCTTTTTCCTCTTTCCTACTAACTTTTTTGCCTCGGAATCCGTAAAAGCTAATAACTTCTCAAACATAAATCACTTTTTAAAACCTAGGTTTTGCAGTTTTTACTACTGAAATTTGCGTCTTTTTTTTTAAAAAAAAGGGAGTAAAAACGAGGCGGTGGCATTTTTGAAATTAGAAGAATGCTTTTGGGCGCCCTATCTCAAAGATAGGGTGCCTAAAGGGATTAGGTGCCCTATCTTCAAGATAGGGCACCAAAAGCACCCCAATTAACTATTTCATCTTCCTCCTTGTCTCCTTCTGTCATTTAATTTCCCGCCCGCGCTCCCTTCTCTAAACCTCTAAACCCCGCGCCCCCAACCACTCTCGGTCATTGCCGCGTAGTTTCCGTCATACTCCCCGCGACCCACCGGTCCAGGATCGACGAGCAGCTCCTCCACTGTAACGTCCTATCAAAAGTTTTTCTTAAAAAAAAGGTTGTCAGGAGGTGGCGTAATGTAGGAGAAAAGGGGAGAGAGGTTAGAGTGAAGTGAAAGGGAAGTAAGGAAAAGGAAAAAAATAAAAAGAATAATACATGGAGAAAGTCACACGCATAGGAAGCATGTGGCAGGAGAAGATGGTAATGGGTTTGACCCATCACCATCAGTTAAAAAAATAAAAAAAAATGCAGAGGAGTTCTCACGCTGTGGGGTATTACCTTAGACTTCACACCACACACACATTCATCCAGAGAAGAGAGGGAGTGAGTCTGGAGAGAGAGTGAGAGAGAGAGAAAGGAGAGTTGGGAGGTGCTCTTCTCAGTGTAAAGTTCTACTTGCGGGATTATTTGGGTAAGCAAAATGATTTTTATTTTCATTAAACTCCTTTTGTAAAATTTGTTCTAATTATTTTTCTCTTTCTATTGGTATTAATATTATATTTGTTAGAGGATATTTTAGGATTTATATTTTTTGTCCAGCTTGAGTTTTATTTGTAGAAGGCCATAAAATGGTAGATATATTTTTATAACTAAGTTCTATAAGGTCGTATTTATTTATTTGATATCTTGAGTATTTTAGAAATTTAGTTGTGTTTAAAAGGAGATATATTTTGGATATATGTATGATATTTTAACTAAATAAAGATAAGAAGAAAAATGTGACAGATGATTTATGGATAGATTTGATCAGTCTAGATGTGTCATTTTTGTATTTTGTGATTTTATAAATAATTGCTATTATAAGATGTTTCTAAGTCAATTTTATTAGGTATTTTAAGATATGAAAATTGTTTAAACAAATTATTTGGTATAGTAAAAATGTAATTTATATTTCAATCGGTTTAGATTTGTTATTTTGTCATTATATTGTTTTATAATTAATCTTCGCTATAAATGGGTTACAAATAATTTTATAGTGGATATTTTTACCTGTAAAATTGATTTTAAATAATTTATTAAGAGTATGGAAAGCATTATCAAAATTTTAAATCGTTTAGATTTTTAAAAAAAATTTGGGGATTTAGAATTTATCGATTTTTTTTAAGTGTAAAGTCCTAAACTTTAAATTAGGAGTGGTAATGTTAACTTGAGGTTTATATGAATTAAGGAAGTTAAGAAAAATATTTAAATTAATTATAAAATATATTTGGGGTTAGAGTGTGAGTTAAAAATGTTTGGTAATTATTTATTTGATTATTGGAATAAATTCGTATTTACATTACTGTGTAGATTAATTGGTGATTGAGCTATATTTGGCTGCTTTATTCTCAAGGCTAGTGGGATTTAGCTTGGCATTGAGATAACCGGGATTAATTTCTTTTATATGCTTGTTGTGGACTGTAAGGTGTTTTCTAACCCTTACTTTATTTATGGAAAAATTTAATTGTGATCTAGAAAATTTTACATATTTTTATATGACATTTATTCAGTGAAACAGCGTATTTTTTTTAACTGTATGAGTGTTTTGTTATACATGAAACGCTGTGACATCTGTGATGAATTATATGATTATGGCATTGGGACTGTATGAATGACGGTTGTACATGTATATCATTATGTATTATATTGTGGGTTATTTTCGGGACGAATGAAGAGTGGTGGATTATTGTGCCTCTCAACTTTTGCTGATCCTTGGCCCGGATTTAAGCTATATTGGTGTGGGTGGACACCTCCTTAACTTGGCCTGTTGCAGGTGGTATGAGAGGGGACAATGTTCTTGAAGTGACTAGCTAGCCGTTGGCCAGGTGTACTAGCACTTATAGGCTATGCCATGTCCAGAAGTTATAAGGCGGAGCAGGTGGATTGGGGGGTTAATTGCTTTTGATAGATATTATGTTATTATTTTACTAACAAACCTGCTTCTCTGACTTGCATTCCTATCCTGCATATGTTAGAAATTGATTTCGGTTAATGAGACGTCATGTCTCATTCCGTTGTTATAATTTTTTTCAGACGATACCTATAATTCTGATAGAGGCCGAGGGAAGCAGTCAGAGGCATAACCATTAATCCTTGTAGGCTCTTTTTGGTATTGGTATTGTATTGAATTTTATATTGCCATATAAGGCCATTATTATGCATTGTATTTTGGGAAGGCCGGCTAGAACTTGTGGGCCCTATGATGTTAATTCATTATTTTGTCAAGCGATTCGAATTTTATGTGACAATGTGTGAACGGATCGTGTGGCAAGGATCCGAGGTGCCTTATTAAATGAAACCGCTTCTGCGAAATTTTGTGGCTATTTATTTATTTTGATTAAATTATTATGGTATAGAAAGGGTTCTTTCATCCACCGAGTTCCCCAAACCCACCCTCATCGCAACCTGCACCCCTGGCCCCCCGCGACCTGTCCCGTTGTTTTGCGCCGCCGCGACCCCACTCCCCGCGTCCCACACCCTCGTCGCAACCTGACTCCCCCTCCCCCCGTTCCACTCCCTGCGCCGTGACCCGCGTCCCACACCCTTGTCGCGACCTGACTCCCCTTCCCCGCGTCACACTCCCCGCACCGCGATGTCGCGACCTGCGCCGTGACCCTACCCTCGTCGTGACCTGACCTCACTCCCCCGCATTCCACACCCCCCCGCGACCTGTTCTACACCTACAACACCGCATGAGGTAGTAGCCACCTTATGATCTTACTTGATTTTTCTTTGGCATTATATTTATAATCTATATTCTCTACTTTACTAGGACCCAGAAGAAGATGCAAAATTTCAATCCTTGTCACGGCTGCGGTAGCTACGAGAAAAACTTACACCTGTGACCATGCAGATGCTTGATGGGAATGTGGGTCGTGGTCTAACGTATGAATTCGTTATCGATAAGGATGATGTGAAACAATTCCTATCGTTGGAGGACCTAGATATAGCATGGCTTCAGTTTGCAATCTTGTAAGTTTTTTATATTCCTATCTTCAATTGATGATGTCATTTTTTAGGTTTTATATAATTCACTATTTCATTTTTTATTTAACTCTTTAATAGGACCTTCCACAATATTTGCGTCGACTTTTCTAGAGGTGATTTGTATGGATTTTATGTCCTGTGAATACAACAAAAAGTTACAATTCTCTAGAACATAGGGTGCATTACGTTGGGAGCACAATAAGAGGAGACGTTAATCCAAAGCTGTGTTACCTATCGCCAATAATTGAAAGGTATAGAATTATAGTTACCCATTTAACACATTTAGCCTAATTGATAATAATTAACTTGTTTTGCTAACTTCATTTTCATTTATATGTGCTGTTGTAGTTATCATTGGAGTCTTTGTGTTGTCTGCCCCCTCGTGAATACTGTGTATTGGTTTGATCCGTTGTCTGGCAGAAAGGCAGGGGGCGACCAAAAATAAGTCTTTAATACGTAAGTTTTTCCATTTGTAAATTATTGCTTTTAACGATGTTTAAATATGTTTTTTTCATATGAAACTATTGTCAATTCAATCGCAGCGCACTCAAGACATACCGATTTATGGGCGGTAAACGTGAAGATAGAAATAAAATCACACAGTGGTCTTATCTAAAAGTAAGTACTTTGACTTTAAGTACTTACTTAAAAGTTCTTTCATTAAAAGTTATTTTATCCCTTTATACGTTTTAACAATATGTTTTTTTATTTTTAGTGCCCTCGACAATCAAGCAATACTGAGTGCGAGTATTATGTCATCAGTTACATGTATAGTATCATTCAGAGTAGATTGACTAGAGATTTAGAAGAGGTAATACGTAATCTATCAAATATTGATGAGTTAATCGTTTAGTTTGATGAATTTGAATTGTTCTAATAATTATTTTTAAATTTGTAGATTTTGATAATGACGATACTTACTTGATTGGTGACATTGATTTGATCAGAGATTTATTGGCTAAACGTCTCCTTGACTTGTAAATAATCCTTATTTCTTCAAGGTGAATATATAGTTCTAACTCTTCATGTCGACTTTTATAGGATTAATTAGATTGATGAATTGTATTTCTCTGCCACAAATGTACAATGATCTTTACTCAGTAAATGACAATGACTTTTGTGTTTCGCTGCCACAAGGACTTGGCTTAGGTAGATATATACGTCTAACTCTTGATGAATTTTGTGTTTCTATGCCACAATGATTTTTGCTTATAACCATGATATGTATTTATTATGTCTGGACTTGATCTAGTGTATAAAATGGAATTGTAAACTGAATCGGATGTAGTAAAGGGGTTAAATAAAATTGTATAAAGAGTTTTTTTAAAAAAAAATATACCTACGGCGCCCTATATAGTGATATAGGGCGCCGTAGGGTAATCTTACGGCGCCCTATATATAGAAATATAGGGCGCCATAGGGGACACCATACGGCGCCCTATATTGCATCATATAGGGCGCCGTAGGCTCTAACTTTCTACTCCAGTCACATTCGTGCCCCCTTAAAAAGGGCGCCAATTGGGTTAAAAATATGGCGTAAAAAGTTGTAGTAGTGTACCTCGAAATCTGTAAAAGCTATTTTCCAAAATCTATTCTCCAAAACCTAGATTTTACCTTGAAATCTGTAAAAGCTATTTTCAAAATAGCTTCCAAGCCCTTAGAAAAGGATAGGTAAGGAGAAAGGCACTTGGATTAGGCAATCCATTAGCTAGGACATAAAAATAACTTTATATTTTCAACTTTTGATTTGAGGCCGGAACTGAATTTAGGCACAAATCCACTGCTATGTATGTTAATCTTCACATGTTAAAACACAAAAGATGGTCGAAATTAAAAATAGAAGAAGAAAACAAACAAAAACATTTTATGAGAGATTTGTTGTGGATAAAACACACAGTTCTATTATATACTTAAAATCATTGAAGTTAACAGAATTTGATTATAAATGATCACCTCAAGAAATATCATCTATATATCTTTTATGCCTAGCAAATGGTAACAAAAGAGGTGATGAGTCTATAGGTAGAGGTGGTAAAACGGGTTGGGCCCCCCGCCAACCCGCCACTTTGTGGCGGGTTGGGCTGGCTAAAAGCCAGCCCGCTAGGGGGCGGGTTGTGTCAACCCGCCCCGCCTAGCCCGCGGGTTGGCGGGCCAGCCCGCCTAACCCGCCCTTTTACTTTTTTTTTTAAAAAAATTATTTTATATGTATTTTATTTGCTTTTTTTCGATCCCAATATTTTTTACAAAGGAAAAAGTAATATTAAATGCTATTTTAAAGAAATTATTGAACACTTATTGATAGGATTTGAAAGAGAAACATGAAATTATACAATCTTATAGAAAAAAATTGGGTAAAAATTTAAAAAATATTAATTTTAT
>JANTPZ010099466.1:0-10188 GCA_025593235.1 Vachellia pachyceras
AAACTTGTAGGCGTTTTTTTTGTTTGGGGGAAAGGGTTAATAGAAGACGTCACTGAAGGTTTGGGTGGGTTGGGTTGCAGCCGAGTGATATTTTTGGGTAAGTGATGAGTGAGTGAGTGAGTCCGAAAGAAACAATACATGCAATGAGGGGAAGAGAGAAGCATGAATGGTTTTGGGGTGAGGAAGCCAGGAAGGTGGGTGGGAGGGACTGTGTCTCTGTATCTCTATCCGTCTCTGTCTCTGTCTCTGTGTGTGTACGGTGGGGGCATGGGAGAAGCCTTCTCATGTTCCCTCTCACTCCCTGTCTTTACCTCTCTCTCTCTCTCTCTCAAATGAATCTATGTTACTCCTTATTGCTGTCGATCGGGTGCGCCATGTTAGCTAGATCTTCGCAACCAGCCCTCCCACAAAAATTATCTCAACCACACAGAGCATAAACTATCTGCAGAGGCTAGAATGTGTGATGATAAAAGTCAACTGGGGACGTTGGTATAAATCAAGGTATAATTTCTCGTGAAAATCCATGCTGTGTCGTAAGGGGCCTACAAGTTTGCCAACATGTGAAGATAGACATGTTAAGCTCTACCTATAGTTATTAGAGGTCATTCACTAATTACTTCTAATTAACAGTGTCCAGATACATCCACCGAACGAAGAGATTCAAACCTCAAGATCGATCATACACTCAAATTGGGATTTACAGATTTGAGACACATATAGGAAATCTCGTTAAACTAGCTCATGAGATACCTCGTAATCAAGAACATGCTTAGATCTCAACTACAAAATCTAGTTTTTGACCCAAAAGCTTGATTTTGTCTAAGTATAAAATTTTTTCTGAAAAAGTTATTTTGAATGCAAAACTTCGGTTTGAAACATATATTTTAAAAAAGTTATTTTTCTTATCAAATTACACTATCTCTTTTAATAAATTTTCACTTTCATATTTTTCTTTCTTTTTTTCCTCTTTCTTACGTAATTTTTGTCTCAAACTCCGTAAAAGCCAATAATTTTTCAAACACAATCATCTTTTAAAACCTATGTTTTGCCTCAAAATCCGTAAAAGCTAATCTCCTAAAATTTATTTTTCAAAGCCTAAGTTTTATATTAAACTCCGTAAAAACTATTCCCAAGCAAACTTGCAAGCCAACCACAAGTCATATACTATTAGACCAGCCTACTAATTGTTCAGGCTTGCTTAATTTGAATCCTGGTATTGTACCACGGAATACCGGTGTTTCATCTGTTTACCATATGCTTTTATAATCTTCAAGCCTAAGGCTTTGTTTCTGTAATAAAAAGAGGAAAAAAAAGGAGTACACCTCTTCTATACATGATAAATCCGATACAAAAATTCACTTTTATGTTATGTAATTTGGTACGCTGGAATTGTTTTTGGTGGAGATGGAGATGTATATGAGGATGGAAATGGATATAAATATAAAAAAATGAGGGGTTAAAAAATCAATTCCATGAAATTGAATACAATTCCATGAGTTACATCATACAATTCATTTCTACCCATTTTAGATTCAATTTCCATTTCCAATTCCACCGTACCAATCATAAGAAATGAATTACATTTTCAATTCCACCTCCCAAGAGTTTTGATAGATAATCAGCAAGCATGGTAATTGGTCCCAAAGTATGGTAATTGGTCCCAAAGTAATAATCAAAACATGTAAGCCTCCGTGAAAAAGTAGCATGATATCATCAACTGCATATATCACTCAACCTTAACTTGTTTTCATTTCTTTTTATTGCCGATATAACTTGTTTTCATTTCATATTAGTTTAAATTGTTTAAAATCAAATTTTGATAATATAGATTATTTTATATTTTTTAAAAACATTGAATATAAATTAGGGTCATGAATGCCATTTGATTAGCCTTGAGCCATTCAAGCTGGTCAGGTCATCGGGCAAGAGTCTAAAGGTTTATTTGGATTTCATTTCCAGAACCTAGGTTTGGTTACAAAATTTTAAAACCTAGATTTTATCCAAATACAAAAAAAAATTGAAAAGCTATTTTGAATACAAAACCTCGGTTTTCTCTTTCATACTTTTTCTTTCTTTTTTTCTACTTTTTCTTTCTTTCCGTTTCATCTTTCATACATACTTTTTGCCTCGGAATCCGTAAAAGTTAATAATTTTCCAAACATAAATCATTTTTTAAAATCTAATTTTTATCTTGAAATCCATAAAAGTTATTCTCAAAATTGATTCCAAACAAGCCCTAAACTACCGGAGCCCGATTTCGTTCTTTATATACTACCGATTTTTTTTATTTTTTGCAATCATTTATTAATTTTAATCATTCTATTACATAAATTTCTTGATATTTCTTACATAGTATGCTGATTTTAAATTATTATGAAGATTTTTTTATGATTTTAACTTGTAATTTTATTTAAAATTTTGAATTGATCTTTGTCCATTTAATATGTTGCAAAAGTAATTTGTAAGTCCAAAATTTATGTTTGAGTGTGGAACAGGCTAAAATAGTTTAGCAAGACCAAAAAAGGTGCCGGACTACAATGAGTGAAAATGGCTAAACACTTATTAAGAATAAATAAATGTTTCTTAATCATTAATAATTAGTATATATAAATGTTAATATCTTGTATGATGTTGTAATATTTAGTACTTAAAATGGTTAAATAGTATCCAGAATCTTAAAGTATTTTTATAATTGCATTCTTAAACTAATATTTTAGTATATTTAGCGGTATAAAATATTTTTCAGTAGCATCAAATATCTTAAAATAATTCTTAATACAATTTCGCCTCTGTAATAACGAGTACCTCAAATTTATAAATTGAGTGTTGCTAAAAAATAATTTAGAGTATTATATAAATAAAAATTTATTTTAAGATATTGAATACTGTTAAAAATTATTTTATTATATTATGTGTATAAAATATTAGTTTATAACACTGACAAAATAAAAAATATTTGGCATGTGAATAGTATTTAACTCTATTTAAAAATTGATATTGATTTAACAAAATTGACATGTAATAACGATAACATAGGTTTATAATATAATACCTTGCAGGCTTGCATGACTTCGCATCGTGACACATAATCGGAATCCACTGCATTTTATGTGCGTACGAAATTGACATGGTAAATCAATATAATATATATACATTGGCCAACAATCAATTATAGGCTTGTTTAGATAGCCCGTTTAGGCACCCAAAATCCATTCTTGCGCTTACCGAGATAAAACTCATCTTACATATTTACTTCGGAATCTGTATCCGTTCTCCCAACGGACTATCCAAACAAGCCCACCGATTTAACAAAATTGATATGTAATAATATAACATAGGTTTATAATATAATATAATATAATACCTTGCATGGCGTCGTATCGTGACACATAATCGGAATCCACAGCTTTTATGTGCATACGAATTTCGTCACTTCGATTATGTTCATAATGAGCTCACATGGGAAGAAGTTGACTGCTAAAAAACAAAAAATTAATTTTGTGGTCCTATAATTCTAATTCAACTAAGTTATAATTCAGTTATTACATGTCACTCGATATCTATAATTTCGAATAGTTTGTTGCTCAACGCCAAAATGTTCACTCAATGCAATGATTACTTCTTATAATTTTAAATTACCTTCAATTTTTAATATAAACATCTATTAACTTTTTAAGAGATGCTAAAAGGTTAAAAAAATTATTTAATTATCACATATCTTCTGAAATATTCATGTGTATCATTATATTATATATTAGTTTATGAGTCAGATAAATTAATTTAAAGAATACATTTATTAATCTCCTAAAAAAAGTTAATTGACTCTTACATAAATGATAAGAGGTATTTTTTTATAACTTAATCCTATGTTTTAAAAATAAAACTATATATATAATATAATAAATGTTAAAAACTAAGCTACAACCTAGTTAAATCTATAACAACTAATTTATAACAAGTCAAAGTTCAATTACCATATTATCACCAAGTTCAAATTTGGAGATGGTTCCAACCCTACATTATTAAAAGTATTGTGTGCATATCCCCCGTGAGGAGAGGAGAGATGATGAATACATATAGAAGTCTTCATCGACGTTTGTTTCTTTATTAATTTTGCATATCATTTTCTTTTTACAGTTGCGCATAGGAAGGAGGAGAACATGTGAAAATTATTATGGATACAACCAAAATCAGAGAAGATTAAAACATTTATGTGACTAATTACGCATGATCATGTTCATACAGAGTACCTGAGATCTCATGAAGGCACTTAAGCAACGATTGCTTGCCTACATACAATGCACTTGCATAAACAATATTGCCTCAATGCACAGAATATAGATGGGAATCATCGGTGGTTGATCCCTTGTTTTGGCAAAAATTCAACACAAGACGGGAACAGATTGGATTCATTGGAACCTAACCTATGAGGTGGCCTAGCTTTATGAAGAAAATTCTGTCCTTTTTGGTTATATATATATTAGAATATATGGACTTCCAAATACAATAATGTTTGGAAGGCAACAATCAAATGATCGTTGGAACACCCACTCCACTTTTATTCGAGCGTGCTGGAACTAAGAGATACTCTCCAAATGCATCTTTGAGAGGGACAACGTTTCGCCTAGGGATGAAGAATTTTGAGCAATTATTCATTCATTAGACTTGATCTTGATGGTTGGTGTTGAAAAATGGTAATGGTGGATGTGGTGGCTATCTGTGGGGCCCTAGTAATAACTGGATAGCACGTACGATTCATATGCAAACTCATCAAGTTCCAGTGATCGTTGCAGAGTTGTTGAGAATTCTACACGGGCTTAATTAATAAGAAAATCTGTTTGAAGTTAGGTCGCCTTCAAGCCATCAATTTAATCACTAAGGGGGCAATATTCATTATCCATATAGAGCTATTATAGAAGATGCCAGACTCTTAATTTGTAGATAATGGGGTGTTTGGGAAAGCTTCTGAACACCCCAAAAGCACATTTAACAGTGTTTTTCCGCAAATGAGATAATCTCCTTCATATATTTACCTCGTAAATGGTAAAAGTACTTCTCTACCGCTTTACTAAACGGATTCAATGGCAGGTTCTAGTAGATTACGTACCTATGGAGGATAAAATATTACGTAACATTGTTGGAACCTTTTTAAACTTTTGGTCAACTGCCTTTATATTATCAAAAGGGGAGACTTAGCTCTTCCTCTAATGCTACTACTCTTTTGGATCATTGACTTCCAGTATTATTAAAACAAGAGAAAGATCAGAGAGATTAATTTAAAGAAAGAGTAGGTCACTTTGTCACGTTCATTGGCCAAAAGAAGTGCCGGGCAAGGATACAGCTAGAGAGGGAGAGGGAGAGGGGCAGAAGGGTATGTTTTTTTTGGGGGGGGGGCGTAGTACGTAGAGATGAAGATGATATATTGATATGAAATCGAGAGAACTGCAAAAAGGCTCAATGTCTGGGAAAAAGTTGAGACAGTCAGAAAGATGATGCCATTTTTTCTCAGAGATGATAGAGAGAGAGAGAGAGAGGTACCTGAAGAGAAAGTAGGCCGGCCACCTCCTCCATTGCCAGCATTCTTCAAACTCTTTTTAATTATTTATTATCTGCTGCAAATTATAAATTAAAACAGCCCCATAAGAAGAAGTTGGCAAAATAGCAAGCAACCAAACTTGGAACTGCCTTCTTTGATTAAACAACAAACAAAGAGCCTTTTGGATCAAACGGGTCAAAAAGAAACTCTCTCTCTCTGATCTTTCACCGTAAAACTGTGTGCCTCCGTCCTCTTTCGCTCCAATTTTTCCCAAACAAAATTCGGAAACAGTGAAACACCAAAAGCTTACCTATCGCTCGGAATATTGCAACTGTTGTTCAAATGAAGAAAAATGGCTTCTTTCTCCTTCTCAGTTTCTTCTCTCTACCCTCATCTTCAAGGCTCTTCTCTTTTTCTGTGTTTGAACTCAAACAAGCCTTAGGGTTCTGCAAATTTAAACATGGAGAGAGAGATGGGGCATAGCCTTCCTCTTTTTTTTTTTTTTTTTGAAACACTTACAAGACTGAGGCAGAAAGAAAGAAAAATTGAACAGCAGTTCAGTGAAAAATAATAATGATATTAATTAAGATGTTATAATTACGACAGACCAATTCTTTTTTAAAAATAATGCATGACAATAGAATATATGAAACGAAAAGCAAAAGCGGAAGGTGTTTTTCCCTAACAGTCACATTCTAGCTCCTTTTCCACTTTTCGGGAGTCTCATGTGAAAGCTGTCTCTCATTTTCCTACTAACTACAGAAAATAAATAATGGCCCTCTCCAACCTTTTGCCTTTTGGACATAAAGCACTCTCTCATGAACAAATCTCAAACCACACTTTCAGCTAAAATAATGTTTTCAACTTTCACCATTCACCCTTTTTTATTTTTGTTGAAAAATGGTTTCCAATGAACATTTTTATTGGGAGAATCGCTCTTAAGGACCAAATGACAAACATCTTTGTCACGGAGGACTTCAAATTTGTATAATTGCTTAAAAGGACCAAGATTTTTATCAGCAATTAATTAATTTGAATTATGAAATGACTAAAAAAATGTCCATACAAGGTAGCTTATTGATAGCAAAACTCCTTTGAAAATAGGATGTTATACGTCCAATCCATTTATAATCTCATAGAATTAGTAACCACCTCCTTAAGTTTTTTTAAGAAAATATGATTGCCTTTATAGCTCCCTGATTCTATTTATAGCTCCTCTTATTTAATCGTATTTGTAAATCATTTCATTAAATTTTTTTATGAATGCACTACTTCAATACCTCCTGTCTTTAATATGAAAGTCAAATTACTTTTAGATGAGATTATAAAAATTAAATAAATTATTTAATTATAACATATATTTTGAAATAGTTATGTGTATAATTAGATTATGTATCATTTTATAAATCAGTTAAATTAGTTTAGAAAAAATAATAAATATATAAGTTAATTAACTTTCATAATTTCTCCAAAAAATCAACTAGCTTTTATGGGCTTGTTTGGCATTCTATTTGGAAAAGCCAAAAGGATTGTCAACAATGCTTTTCTACAAAACGAAATAATCTCCTCAACATATTTATCTCGACTTATGTAAAAACACTTCTCCACCGCATTCCCAAATGAGCTATACATTAAGGAATGTTGGTACAATTTTACTATTATTTTATTATGCGTTGATTTTACTCTCGTTATAGTATATATTAAATAGGAATAAAGTTATAAAATTTTAAGAAGAAAAATTTAATGTTGTCTAAAGTTTTCATTCGTTTATATAAAAACATTGAAAATAAATTATAAATTACAAGGAGTATTTTTGATCAAAAAATTACAAGGAGTATTAGCATTAGATTACAAGGCGTCTTACATAATTTATGAAAAGTTGGTAGAGTTTTTGTAAGTTAAAAAATTAATGCATTACAAATACAAGGACTAAGAAAGCAAAAAAAAAAAGTGATTCTGTATTATTCATGTCAGTCTGTCAGTGACTAATTTTTTAATTTCATTTTTCCAACGCTTGTGTTTCACATTCACATCACACACATTGTACAAAAACCTTGATTCAGACATGCATAATTGTCCCTACGTTTTCCCCTAAATTACAAAACTGCCATCCCACCAGAGAACAGTATGAAGTTGAAACACTTTGGGCCCTCTTTGGGCTAGGCCCAGAGTACAGATCCGCGGGCCTCTAAATAAAATTTCGGAGGCAATATCAATGTACAAATAATCACTCGTCAAAATGCCAATAAAAACCAACAAAAGTTGATCCTATTAATTAGAAAATTGACCCACAAACTGATATGAGAACGGACGATCTATAAGTAAATCTGTAAGTTCTATCTGAACCTGAAGACATACTCTGCTGAGTCGAGACTCAACTCACATAACATTTTCTTATACAAAAAAAAAATTAATAATCAACATCTAGTCAATAGTTAGTCCATCACAACATGCCAAACTAATTTTTGAATTTTCACTAAAAAAGATGTTCACATAACACATTTAGTGTTCTAGTGTCTTAATCATAATTGTCTCTGATAGAAAAATATTTTAGCTCCCATCTTTCGACTGAGCATTCTTTAGGTATTTTCACTGTTAAAAGATTAATATCTATCGTTAGCATTTTTAATTATGAGAGATAATATTGTTCTATATTACAATTTTTGAAACTACATTACTCGTGCCAAAAAATCTTGTGAGGCAAATTTGCAGCTTAATCCATACTATTTGTTAGAATTATTTACTATGAAAGTTGTTGAGATAAGGAATCTACTTTTGTTGTCCATATTCTCCAAAAAGATTGTGTTTTTTTCCTCACAAAATTATGCTCCAGAATCTTTACTTTTTTAGCCGGTATGTATTAATGAGTACTGGTCCATGCGTAATAAAAAAAATTAGATAATTAATTCATAGATATTAAGAAAATTGGTTAGTTTAGTTATTTACAATAAATTAAATATGTGTTGATCCGTATATACCTTTTTATTATTCATGTGTATTGTAACAACTCATTCTTGATGGAATTAATGTGCACAATTTGAAACCAAAATCATAAATTTGAAAAATAAAGGAAATCGATATCTTACCTTTACAATTAAAAGTGAAACATTTATCTATTAATTAGAATCGGAGATAGCACATATTAATATTAATGGGGGTTAGCAATATTCTTAGCTTAATTCGTTGCACAAATTTTTGTGTTGTCAAGAATGAGTGTCGATACCCTTTTTATGAAGGAACCTTTCCTTTCGATGCATTTCTTATGCCTTTTAACGAAATTATGATGGAAGAATCGCATGAGGAAACAAATATATCACAAATCAAGGGCTTGTTTGAAAGTACTTTTTAGAATAATTTTAACAGATTTCGAGATAAAATGTAGGTTTTGGAGAATAGATTTTGGAGTATAACTTTTACAGGTTCCAAGGCAAAACTTAGGTTTCAAAAGATTGCGTTTATGAATTTATTTACTTTTATGGAGTTCGAGGCAAAAAGTATGTATGAAAGAAGAAAGAGAAAGAAAGTCAACTAACTATTTTACTAAGGAACAGAAGTAGTATTTCATTAAATTTTATTCTACTATTCTTAAACACATACTAAACAAATGCTTCCTATTGTACTACTATGTACAAATTTATCATAAAAATTTTCACTTAGAAATAATATTGCACTGAAAGTTTTAAATTGGAGCAATGATGCCCTTTACCAGCTAAAAGCTAGTGTTCACTGTTAAGAGATTAATATTTATCGTTAACATTTTTAATTATAAGAGATGATATTGTTCTATTTTACAATTTTTAGAACTCATTGCTTGTTCCAAAAAAAACTTGTGAGGTAAATTTGTAGTTTAACCCATATTATTTGTTGGAATTATTAACTATGAAAGTTGTTGAGATAAGGAATCTACTTTAATTTTGTTGTCCATATATATTCTACAAAAAAGATTTTGTTTTTTTCTTACAAAATTATGATCGTGAATCCTTACTTTTTTTAGCCGGTATGTATTAGTGAGTGCTGGTTTATACTCAATATAAAAGTTAGATATTTAATTTATAAATATTAAGAAAATTGGTTGGTTTAGTTATTTACGATAAATTAAATGTGAGTTGATCCCTAGAATACCCTTTTTATTATTCATATGTATTGTAACTCATTCTTGATGAAAGCTCCTTATTCTTAACTTGATTCGTTGGACAAATTTTTGTGTTTTCAAGAATGAGTTTAGATAACTTTCTTGTGTGTGTTTGGGATGTCCGTTGGGAGAAATGAGTTTACAGATTTTAAGGTATTTTGCAGATTTGAAGATGGTTTTATGGATTTCGAGACGTTTTTAATGAATTTCGAGATGGTTTTTACAGATTTAAAATAGTTTTATCTCGACTTACGTGTATCGTTTGGAAAACGGTATTCTCAAAACAAACCTTTCCTTTCGATGCATTTCTTATGCCTTTTAACGAAATTATGCAATATTGTTACACAGCTGGAAGAATCGCACGAGGAAACAAATATATAACGAAGTAAGGGCTTATTTGAAAGTACTTTTTAAAATAACTTTAACGGATTTTGGGGTAAATTTAGGGCTCGTTTGGTTTCAATTTTTTGAAATCTAGGTTTCAAAACCTAGGTTTTAAACCTAGGTTTTCTCTTTCATA
>JANTPZ010099468.1:0-14384 GCA_025593235.1 Vachellia pachyceras
GGGAGGGATCCTTATTGAGGGGAAGAAGAGGTCGAGACAAAAACGGAGGGAGGGAGAATTTTGAGGAGATAAACAAAGGTTGAAATTAGTGTAAACTTCAAAATGGATAATCATGATTCTCATGCCGGGGCGGAGCTAGCTTTGTGTGAGGGTGGGCAAATGCCCCCACTGAGTTTTTTAGTTCATATGTAAATTACTATTAAATTTGTATTTTGCACCCACTGATTTTGAAAATTTGAACCCACTCAAATTATTTATACTAGCAAGCTTGTTGACATTTGCTTGAAAATAAAAAATTACCCCCACTACTCTAGGGTCCTGGCTCCGCCACTGTTCTCATGATTCTATGTGTATGTGTGTATCTGATATTTAAACGCTTTTATTGGAAAGTAGTTTTCATATGAAACAAACGTTATATAATATGTCCATTTCCCCCTAATTTCTGCCTTTGGGATTGTATTCATAATGAAATTGCTAAATTGTATTATGCCTTCACGAACCAGCTATATTCTTCTCATTTCTAATCGATTTTGTTTACCTTTTTTTGCTATTGTTTTAAAGTAAAAATTCGAGCCATTTCATATGCATGCCTTTTTTAAATACTAGACCCGTTTGGGAACGCGGTGGAATAAGTAATTTATTTGCAGAATGACTTATGGAGAAGTGAGATTGGAAATAAGCTAGAATGTAAATGTGATTTATGTTTGGAAAAGCGATGGAAGAAGTGACGTATTTGCAAAAGCGAATATGTTTGGGAACACGGTTGGATAAGTAACTTATTCGTAAAAGTAAATGTTTTTTGGAACACAGTTGGATAAGTGATTTTTTAAAATTAAAATTAAAAATATGAACCTTGTTGAAATTGAAAATAAAAAGAAAAATGTAAATTATAACTAAATTAAAATTATTAACCTTATTAAAATTAAAAAGTAATATTTGTAAGTTAAAATTAAGAAGTTTTTTTTATTACAGGAGAGGCTCAACAACCGAAAACAACTAAAAGGAAAAAACTATTGGGGATTAGATCCCAGAGACTCGTTTAACACCGAGACTCTCAAATGTTCTGGACAGTTATCATAGAAGATGGTTGTCCTCAATCCCTCTTTAGCCAGCGAGTCAGCAAGGCAATTCTGTGTTCTTGAAACATGCATAATCTTCAGCTCCCAATCATAAGAGATAACCTCTTGAATCTACAAACACACCAGGTTGCAAGTTGTGCTTGATCGTTTGTCTGTTATCATGTCAACCAGAGTTTTCGAATCAGTTTCCAATTCCACCTTTCTGAAACCCATTTCCCAAGCCAAGGAAATACCTCTGTACATAGCCAACTGCTCAGCTTCCAATGTAGAACTAGCTCCAATGTTATGTGCAAATCCAGCTATCTATCCACTGACATTTGTGATCACGACATACACCTCCACATCCAGCCACTTCTTTGTCATTGGAAAACGCTCCATCTACATTAACCTTAATCCATCCCCTCTCAGGAGGTTTCCATTCCATATGGTTGACGATGTGATTACCTGTACGGGCACCTTCCTGCGTGATGACATACCTTCTCCAACCATAAATAATGTCTTCCACTGGAAATCTTGGCCTGACAAAGTTTTGGTCAAAAGTTTGTTGATTCCTCCAGCTCCAAAGCTTCCATATTGTAACTCCCCAAACCAGATTCCATGGTGTTGAGATGTCTTTTCCTAAGTCTCTCCTCAGGTTGAGAGAAAACCAACCTTGCAGAGAGCTTGTGAAAAAGACTATCACATGCCTAGGATGAAGAAGTTGTTGCCATGTCCTCCTCGCATACTCACAGTCACACAAAATATGAATGACATCCTCCATATCCTTGTTGCAGTACTGACACAAACCTGATACAGCATTCCACCTACTTCTCCAGCTGTTAGTAGGTAATCGACCTTGGTAAGCCCTCCACATAAAGACTCTAATCCGCTCAACCCCCTTCCAACCCCAAATTTCTTTATACACACGATTCTGAACTCTAGTAAGGTGACCTTTAATCAAAGCATATGCACTTTTCACTGAGAATAGCCCCTCATTGGTTCCATTCCAAACCATAACATCATTTCCCGCATCCTGTCTTGGAAATGGCATGCAGATCAGTTTTTGCAGAACCTGAGCAGGCATTATCGTGGCAAGAATTTGCAGTTTCCAATAACCACTTTCTTTCCATTCAACCACCTTACTATCTTCCTCCTTTGCGTTCAAAGGACGTTGACAAAAATCCTTAAGAGGCCTATCTGGGAATAGCCAATTATCCTTAAAGAAACTCACAGAGTGACCATTCCTAATATTCCATCTTGTACCAGCCTCTAGAATATCTTTCTGCTGAGTAATAAATCTCCATAGTGCAGAATCGCCCTTTTTTGCCTGCAGCAGACCATAATCGTTGCTTAGCATATATTTATGAGATAGGGCCTCAGCCCACAGCCCCTTTGTACCATAGACTAGCTTCCAGGCCAAATTTGCTCCACAAGCATCATTAAACGAATTCAAACGCTTGAGTCCAAGTCCCCCTTGTGATTTTGGTCTCATGAGCCTTTCCCAGCCAATTGGATGAAAACCATGATTGTTATGACCGGTTCCCTAAATAAAATTCCTCTGCAACCTCTCCACTTGCAGGCAAACTGTAGTTGGAATTTTAGCCACCATCATCGGGTAGACAGGAATGGCACTTATGACAGATTTAGCCAAAGTAATGCGCCCAGCTAGAGAAAGTGACTTCTCCTTCCAGGTTGTTAGCTTGGTATTAATGCTTTCCACTATGTAATTGAAGTCTTCCGTGGGCCTTCTCCCTCTAATCATGGGCACACCCAGGTATTTTCCAACCTCAACCGACACCTTCATACCAGTAACATCACATATTTTCTTCCTAATGTTACTAGGAACACGTGGAGAGAAATATATGGAGGATTTGCTCTTGTTGATGCTTTCACCTGAAGCCTTACAGAATCTATTTAGGCAGTCCATAATCCCTTCAGCCTGTGATTCAGTGGCAGCCCCAAACAGTAAGAGATCATCAGCAAACATAAGGTGGGATACAGTTGGGCCTTGTTTGCTCGTTTTAATGGATACCTATTTCCTTTCTCTAACAGCATCACAGATCATATGGGAGAGTTTGTCCTTGCATAGTACAAACAAGAAAGGAGATAAATGATCTCCTTGCCTTAGACCTCTCCTAGGGGAGAAAAACTCTGTCTTACTGCCATTCCACAACACAACATAAGAAACTGATGTAACACAGTTCATGATGAGATTGACAAATTGAGATTCAAAACCAACCTCTCTCAGAACTCTCTCTAAGAACACCCAACTTAGCTTATCAAAAGCTTTCTCCAAATCTATCTTTAGTGCCATTAAACCTTTCTTACCTCTTGATCTTTTCATGGTGTGCATTATTTTTTGACCCACAATAATATTATCTTGAATAGCTCTACCCTTAATGAAACTTGATTAGCAAGGGGATACCAGATCATCCATGACATTCCTCAGTCTTTGGACAATAACCTTTGTTAAGCATTTGTAATGGATAGTACACAAAGCAATGGGTCTAAAATGAGCTACTAGTTCAGGCTTATCCCTCTTAGGAATAAGAGAGATTAGGGTTTTGTTGGCTTCAGGATCCACATTCCCAGTAACAAAAGCCTCCGCCACAAAATTAGCAAGAGAAGCACCCACTAGATCCCAATTTGACTGATAGAAGATGGGGGGAATCCATCAATACCAGGAGCTTTGTATGGCCCCATGGAGAAAAGAGTAGTTCTTATTTCTTCACTTGAGGGGGTGCGACTCATGTCTCTCAGCCTAGCCTGATCCAAAACAGAGAAGCTCACCATAGTATTGGTACGGGTAACAACAGATTCTTCATCATATAAATTCTTGAAAAAATGGCTAACCATATCTTTGAGCTGAGTTTCCTCATCCACCCATTCTCCTCTGGAGTCTTTCAGGGTTAGTATTCTGTTTTTCCTTCTTCTGAATTGGGTGGACAAATGATAGTATATGGTATTCTTATCCCCCTTTGTCACCCAATTCAATCTAGACTTTTGAAACCATTTCATTCCCTCAGCCTTGAGCAGATCCTCCAAATCATTTTGGAGCTGTTTTTCTAAATTCCTTAGGAATTTTGAGTAAGAATAAGAAGGGGAATTTTGGATTCCCCTTAATCGAGCTAGAATATCTCTTATCTTTCTCTCCACAAGGCCAAATATATTCATATTCCAATCCTTTAAGACACCCTCTAGGTGACTTAGAGCCTAGTTGAAGTCGCTTCTATCTCCACTCCACACATCCGCTAAGAGATCAGTGAAGTTTTCATGTTGCATCCACAAAGCTTCAACCTGAAAGGTTTAGTTTCTGTAACTCTCAATCCGCAATCCAGCTAGAGTTGCAAAGGATTGTGATCAGAAAATTTTGTCCTTGGCAGCACTCTTAGGGAACTACGAGGAAAGGAGAGGAGGTAGTCAGTATTCACTAAAGCTCTATCCAATCTTTCAAAGAGCCTTCGATGACCCCTACTCTTTTGTCCTTTCCAGGTGTATTTCGGCCCAATGAACCCCATATCCTCCAAACCACATTTCCTCACTCTTTCCTGGAACCAATTAATTCTGGAACTCCTGGTTCCTGCACCTCCCATTCTTTCAGACTGGTGAAGAACTTCGTTGAAGTCCCCAATAACTAACCATGACTTATTGATTGAGGTTGATATTCTTTCCATTTTATTCCACAAATCACTCTTCAAGTTGTGATATGGCAGAGAGTAGACTGCTGTTAAAAGAAAGGAAGTTTTGTTGTAAAATTTGCAATCAAAATGAAAAAACTATCTTTCTTCCTCCAGAATCATAACTTGCAAACAATCCGTTTTCCAGGCAGCAACTAAGCCTCCCGAAAGACCTACACTCGGAATCATCCTGATCATATCAAAACCCAACGCGCGAAGGCATGCAAAATGTGACTGACGACTACAGCGAGTCTCAGCTAAGATGATCATCGCCGGCCTTAAAGCTTTTGTAATACTTCTTAAATTTTGTAGGAGCCCAGAACTATAAGCCCCCCGAGTGTTCCAGTAGAAGATATTATCCATAGACAGCACCGTGGGCTCAGAATCAGTCCTTATGGGTTCACTTAGGATATTGGGTTTCAGGCACCCAAGATCCATCTCCCATAGCCCCATCTACTTCCATTTCTGGGCTTGTTAAGATCCCCTCTGGCCCCATTTCTGTATCGCCTGTATCATACTCTTGTGGACCAGCTGTTATTGGGCCCACTGGAATAACCGAACCTAAATTCTTTCCTTCATCCCCACTTCTGTACTGTTCCTTTTGCAGCTCTTGCACACCTTGTTGGGCCAACTCATGGCTTTCGTCTCTACTTTCCCCCATCGTTAGAAGCATAGGACTAGCCTTCCTTCCACTAATCTTCGAAATTTCCCTTATCCTTTTCTCTACCCTTGTCCGTATCCTCTGTTCATCCACTCCCTGCCTGGCAGTTATTGTCTCCCAATGTTGATCTTCTGTCCCTTCGTTTGTGCTCTCTTTGTGACCCCCTTTCCTGTTGCCCTTCCTTGAACGTACGACCTCGTAATGCTCTGTCGAGGATACCAGTGTCGCCTAATTCTGAGGCTCTGCTACTTGAGGTGGCCACACCTTCCTAGTGGTGGTCCCCCTTTCTTCCACGTCAGCCAACACCTCGTAATGAGATCCCATCTCTCTCGAAGGATTGAAATCACCCTTATTCTCCTTTTGTTTCCTCGGTCTGCGGCTCTTCTGGGCAACGTGCCACTGTTCTTAGCATTCCACCATGTCTTCCTCAGTCCCCTATCTTTGGATTCCCTCGTTTCCTTCCTGGTTCTGGTTTTCAGCAAGTTTTGCCGGGCAAGATTCCATCCTATGGCCATATATTCCGCACCTGGTGCATAACATGTGCAGCCCCTCGTACTCAAGGTAGTAGTCCTCTCTGTCTAATGAGAAGCCTGACATGAGTTGCTTGCTGAGATCGACCAACACACATATCCTCGCATAATGGCCTCGCAGATGACATGACGTGTTCATATCCACTCTGATAGTCTCCCCAATCCTGTTCCCCATTAACGTCAAAGCTTCAACGTCATAGTACTCCAGGGATATCTTCGGCATACGAACCCAGATTGCAACCTTATCTATAGTTGCATTGAGGCCTAAAATTCGGTTCCTACGGCCGCACAGTCAGATAGTGATCGTAGATCATCCAGGGACCTCCCGTAAGAGCATTAATAAAGTCGTCCTTGTTCGACAGCTTGACCACGTAAAAACCATGACCAATGTCTATGAGGTTGATGATTCCCTTTTTAGCCCACAATGTCTACAGACGAGTGTGTAAGGCTCTGTAACCAATATTCCTGCCAAGCAATTTAACAATCACTGCCCTTCTCCAAGCTTTGGAGAGTCTTTTCTTCATCTTCTCGGAGAAAGAGAACGTTGGGAAATTTCTCTTTGGGTCTTCTATGGTCTTGAACAGAGGTTCTTCCTTATCACTCCCAAAAACTTGACGTGGAGAGTCTGACATTATCTCATCCAACATGAGCTCATCCTCACTTTCTTCCTCTTCATCCGAATGGTTACTCTGTGAACCAACACCTTTGAGTTTTTTTAGCAAAGGACGGTCCTCCAGGAATGAAACTCGCTCCTCCACTTCCAAGCGCTGGCCAAGAGGTGTTCTTGTTTGTCTCCTTACCTACTCCATTTTTTATCTTCTTCGCACTCCTCACGATCTGATCATCATCTTCTCAATTAGGGGGAACTGTCGTCGGGAAAGGAACGGAGTATGACATCGCAGTTTCCTTCCAACTTTCAAAACCTAAATTAAGAAGTTAGATGCACTGGCGAGTCGCAAAGTAATTTCCCAAACAGTGCAAAACAGGCCCAGTTTTTGAGCAAAACAGTGCAAAAATGTGTACAATAATCCAATTGGACTTTTGGCACTCTTGGCTGCACTTATGGGCCCTCAATCTGGATTCCAAACACACCCATCTAAGTCATACTACGTATTGTATAAAAAAAAACTCATGCTACGTATTCACGAACAATCCATATTCTTCTTATTTCTAATCATGTTTTGATGTAAAAATTCGAGCCATTCCATTTACATGCCTTATAGGATGGGTATTAAGAAATCTCCAATTCCTGCCCGATCCTTTTTCTCAAAGATTCCAATTTTTTTCTCTTCTTTTATCAAATTCCTTTTGCAAAATTGAGCAATGTCGAGTCAGAGTGATAACATTACAGTAACAATCTTCATCTTTATGCAAAATTGAAAATAATTTTTCGATATTAAATTTACAAATGGAAAAGAAAATGGAAACAAATAACCCCCAAACCATGCTGAGATATAAGCTTTCATCAGAAGTTTACAACCTTGGGACCCTTCTTCTTTGGTTTTTCATCAACAGTTTTAGATTTGGAGGGCTTGTCGACATTAGATATGTCATCCGCCACGAAATCATCCTGAAGATCATCCCCGCTCACAAGTTTGGTCACCTGATTTCGAGGCCATCCTTCAGTTCCAGTGGCTGAAAGAGGAGACGGAAAATGGAAGTCATGTCAGACCTAAGAGCTTAATTGCAGTATTGTCACATCAAACACAGAAACACAGAATCAAGCTTTCCCAAGAAAAAAAAAGGAACATAGGAAGAAGGAAAATAAACAATAAAGTTTCTTGTAGAAATGTAATCTCACCAGCATACATAGACCCATTAGCAGCAGCAGACTCTTTTTTCCCTTTGTCTGGACAATCCTTTGCCAAATGTGTCACACCACCACATATCTTACAGCAACCACCCTGAAGAAAACAAATGATAATTAGCTGGATGCATCAAATGAATAGAATCGTCCTGTTTTTTTTGTTTTTTGGGGGGGGGGGGGTTGTCCGTACAAACGTATCTGCTGTAATTTAAGGGGAATGAAGCCTTGTGAGTTATGGCACATTAAATGCCTTGAATTACAATACCTTTGGGTAAATGCCATGGAAATTTTTAGGGCAGTCTTTGCTCAAGTGCCCACGTCCATTACACAAAAAGCACTCTGCAAATTTTGTTCCCCCTGCATCACCAACAGAACAGTTTTACACCATGAGAACTAAGAAAACAAGCAAAAGTAACATAACAGAGATAGAGATTTTATCAAAATACCAGCAAATTAACTTGAGAAATAGAGATTTTATCAAAGGGCATTCGTTTAATAGCCCCACATTGAAAGAGGTACTTTACCATAAAAAAATATTTACAGTAAGGCAAATAACCTTGGTTATAGTGCAATACAACTAAGAGGCGCATCCCATGTTGACTGATTAGGCATATTATGGAACAAAAATTTTTTGATCCTTTACTTGTAGACTACATCATTCATATATTTGTAGTGCTAAAGCACTTTCAACATTTAAGTACCAAATCAACAACCAAGCGCTGGATACCAAGTAAGTGCTTGTTTGGGAACTCAGTTGGGAAAATGGATTTTACAGATTTCGAGGCATTTTGGGAATTTCGAGATGGTTTTACGGATTTCAAGATGGTTTTTACAGATTTCAAGATGGTTTTGTCTCGGCTTACGTGCACCGTTGGGAAGAATGGCTTCCCAAACAAGCGCTAAAACTTTTCTCATGTAACTATGTAAGCTTATTACCAGCATGGATGTATGAAGAAAAATTGTCGCATGTCTACCTGAAGATACTATGATTCCATGAAACAAGTCTTGAACCAAAATGACAAATATTGACTCCTCGAGAAACATGCCATAGTATAACCATATTTATCTCCTAGACAAGATGCATGCACAGATAGATTCAAAACTCAAAGTATACTGCAACTTCCATATTTCATGATATTTTTTGGGTACAAAGATGAATTCCGAACACCTTAGGTAAGGCATAAAGCTCAAGACGATCATCAATATTTCATAGTGTTTTTTTTGGGTACAAAGTCAGTGCCAGTTAAGGAAAGAAAAATACTCAGTATTCAGATCATATTCAGACCCCACCTATTCCCAGAGTGACTGGGGATTTTAATTAAAAACAGCAAACAGTTTATGAACAACAGTATAATTTATCATATTGAGAGATTATGCAAATATGCAACCACATTGTAAACGGCACAAAAAAATTTAAATACCATCTTGAAGAGGCTGTGGACATTTTGAAAGTGAGTGTCCAGTTCCTCCACAGTTATAGCATATTTTCGTATCGCTAGCGCCATCTTTCACCTGAGGGCAATTCTTGGCTCTATGACCGCGCTGCCGACAACGTAAACATATCTGCAAGGACCACGCTAATACTTAAGACACATCAATGTAACAAATCCGGTTATATTAATTCAATCATCCTGTTATTCTTTTTCGAAGACAATTGTCTTATGAAGGCACCATTCATAATTATATTAAGGTGACTGAGTTTGCCTACACCTATTTATCAAATATAGAGCTAAGCTCGAACCTTATTCTTTTCCCACTCAGCTTTTTCTGGACAGGACTTGCAATATGGTCTTTAGCTTTGCAGATGAAACAACTATCACCAGGCTTCATACCAGGAACTCTAAGTGGGTGTTTTCTGGAACTCTTTTTAAAGGGTTTATTAGCAACACCGAGTTCTTTCGATTCTCCCTTTTTGCGCTTGTGCAGACTCTTCGGTTTCTTCCTCTTCTTCTTGTCAGGGTCCTTTGGGGCCGTCGGCTCTGCCTTTGGGAACAGTTCAGGGCGCTCTGCTTTGAATTTTTTCCGAGCAAGTCGCTGCCTCTGGCTCACCATCTTGGTCTCTGAGACTCACAATCTGTGTAGGTATGGGACGCTTCGAAGCTTGCTGCGGCGAAGGCGATGGCGCCACTATGGTTGGCCTGCGGGCTGCGGTGAGGCAAAAGGGTTCTCTCATCGCCAAATCATGGGCTTTGGGAACCAAACAAAACAGATTTTTGGGCTACATACCAAACGAAGCTTGTCTTCCAAATAAATTCAAATGATAGAGATTTTTTTGCAATATTTTTTACCCTTTTCTGCTAACATATAAAATTGAATGTTCGGATTAGTTTATTTTAAATAATTTTATTGAGTTATAGATAAGCATTTATGGAATTTTATCTTTACTTACATGAAAGTGTTTTATTAAGTGCTTTCAGGGGATTTTCAAAATGGAACCAATTGGATGATGTGATCATTAATTTTTTTTAAAAAAATAATGGTAATAAAACTAGCCTTTATTTTTCTGTTTAAACAAATTTATACATGAGGACATAAAATAAAATTACTTCATTTTACCCTAAATTTTTATATTGATATTTAAGTAAACTCTAAAAATTTAAAATATGGGTAAAATAAAATAATATTATAGGTTTTATTTATTAATTTTTTAAAATAAAATATAATCTACTTAATTATATTATTTTAATATAGCTAGTCTGATTCCGATCCAACCCATCAACCATTAAACCATAATGTCATACAGTTCAATGTCTAATCCGATTTTTCAAACCTTGATATTTCACAAAAAGGCGTCAAACTAGAGTATCCTAATCCTTACAGCACTGGAGAGAGAAATAAATCTAACATTGCCTAAAATTACATTGCACCAATACATGATGACATGGTTGGGTTGAAATGATGAAAATAGAATAGTGCATGTTTGATTTGGTAGTAGAGGCTATTTTTCTAATATGGATAAGTGTATAAAAAAAATTTTATCTTAACTTGAATGAATATAAATTTATTATAGCCTCGTTTGGAAAAGCGGTAGAGAAGTACTTTTACGTAAGTCAAGGTAAATATGTGAAGGAGATTACCTCGTTTTACAAAAAAACACTGTTGAACATGCTTTTAAACTCCTGAAAAACTTTATCAAACGGAGCCAATAGCCTATGGTAGCAACCACTTCATCACTGAGCTGAAACTGAAAAAAGAGCAAAAGTAGCTGACCAAGGATTGGATTGAAGAACACAACTAAGGTTGCTTGGGACACCAGCTTCCTCCAAATCCAATCCCTTTTCTTGGTGCACAGCTCATAGATACCCCATTACGATTAGAAAGTGCAACCACACACACGTTCTCAAAGTTCAAGTCAACAGTCTCTGACAAGAACTTTGCTTGTTCATGTGTACAAGTATGGGGATGCCACTGACTAGGCAACTCAGTACTTATCATTTATGTATAAATCACGACAGCTTCTCTTTTCATAATCATTGATTCTTGAAGCAGTTTGTACATTGGATCCATTAAAAAGAGACAGCGCTATCCTACTTTAGCTTTGTCATGAAGGTTTCTTTATTTGATCACTTGATGTCTCTTTTTGATTACTCCTTTGCTGCTGCTGGTTCATCATCAACAAAAGGGACATGCTTGTTTATATGATTCTCCACCATCAATGTCTGTTTGGAGTAAAAGAAAAGTTAAAATACTCTTTGGTGCTATGCGGGAAGCAAGTGCAAGATTAGACTATGAACTCAGAAAAAGTTGAAGATCTAGAGTACGTTTAATATTATTTTTATCTTTAAAATGTACTTGAAAAGCTAAGATTTCAGTCACCGTGAGTTTTTGGGGAAATTATTTGAACTGGATTATTCAAATGTGGTGCACACGTTTCTGGCATTCTTAATTATCAAACTATTTGAACTGGATTATTCAAACGTGATGCACACGTTTCTAGCATTCTTAATTATCAAAATTAGATGGCTAAAGCTAGCTGGCCAGACTCAGATATATTCCATCCAAATCGAATTGGTTGCGGTATGAATTTGTATCTTGTCTCAATTTTATTTTCTAATCATTGGATTAATTTGACAGTTTAATTAGCTGCAAATCTGCAATTGAACTAGAGAGAACATTATGAATCCCTTATATTTCTGGAAGAAAACAAAAATAATAACTCCTCATCAAGTCATTGCAATGACGATAAAAGTTGAAATTTTGATAAATGAAGGGAATTCCAATCTGAGAATAAGATCTAAAATTGATTTATCAAATTGGATGTGCATGTTTGTATGACAAATACAGAGAGAGGGAGAGCAATATGAACTCTATGCAACAGAATATGTAATTAATATTAACTAGCAGCTAGGCTCACCCATTCTTCTCGCCAACTGACGATAGGTAAGGTAATGATTGTTTTACGATGCATGCATGAACTGATCCAAGAGGAATTGGCATTAACAGTTGATTACCCACCGCCAGGAAAGAGCCCGCGCAAGTTAGGTATGTTAGTTAATCAGCTATGTGATATATTTGAAATTGAGATGGCAAATGGCTGTTATCGTTATGGTGGTTTTGCATCCCAGTGAATTATTATATGGTGATTGGTTACAACGGATGAAAGTGTTTCACTAATTGAGACTAATATTCATACTTGGTCTATATAATGCATGTTCTATATTTTGGGAAAGGATACTCTCCACTACTCAAAAAGTAGTGGAGATCTCCACTACATATCTAAAGACTGATATTTATCGTTTTTTTCTTTTTTTTGAGACGCCCTAATCCACATTGTATCACCATAATGAAAGGCATTGATTAGTGCTCGTTTGGCTCAACGTTAGATAGAATTGGTCACAACGTGTAGCCAAATGGATCCTTAATTGGATTAAAAAACATTATTTAGACATAATATTAAATATTAAATTCATCCAAAATTATAACAAGATACTCCCTACTCCCTATCTTAAACATAAAAGACAAATAAGAGATTTATTTTAATCTTAAGGAAATAGTACTTTAATACACTTTGACTTTAAAATTTATAATTTTTGAAGTAGCTCAGTTGATTGATTGCATATAATAAACCCTGCTTCACTTTATTACATATAACAAGGGTGTTTCCTGGATATGCCCAAAATACTCAAGACAAGTCGGTTTTTTTACAAGGAATTGAAAACATTAAAATAGCAAGTCAATAATACCTGAATTTTTCAAAGGAAAAATTAATAAAACAACTAATGTGTTATAAAATATAATATATAGTATAGATGTTCTTATAATTCATATATTTTTATTTATGAAGATATTGTAATCATGATAGATTCAGATTCGATCTATCCAAAAGTCATTTCAGATTCGATCTATCCGAAAGTTGGTTATTATGAGATATTAGTTATTAGAGCATTTAATTCTAGACTCCCACATTGTCTATATATATCCCTATCTAATTATGAAGAATACAATTCGAGATCATTCTCTCCCTTTCTCTCAATCTCTTCTACTATTCTTTCTACTCTCAAACTCTCTCATTTTATAACATAATGCTTCATTTGCCAAAAAGAAAAGAAAAACTCAACCAGTTTTTAAACCCAAGACAGGTATAATTTCAAAAACGGCAATTTACAATAAAGCGGGCTCGAGCCGTGCACAGTAAGTGTTGCAACGGTGTTCCGCAAAAAATTAACATTAGCAAACCAGCAGTAAGAACACGAATGCTTCAAGGTAAATCTATTCCGAGAACACCAGTGAGGATACAAAAACATGAGTAAGGTATATCCATTAGCACGAATATGACCCAAACTTCCAATCTAGCGCATAACATAAGGGAACAATTTAATCATGTAAATATGCTCAGAAATGAAACCTACAGCTATGACTAACAAAGGGCACAGAGCCCAATAGGTAGAGGGAGAAAAACATAACATCAACACATGTTTTGTAACACGAAGCAAAACCGTCAAAAGCACAATCCTAAATTTCTTGAGGTTCTTCTTCCTCCTCATCTTCGTAGTCATACCCCTCCTCATCGGCAGTGGCATCTTGGTACTGCTGGTATTCAGAAACAAGATCGTTCATGTTACTCTCAGCCTCAGTAAACTCCATCTCATCCATACCTTCTCCTGTGTACCAGTGCAAGAAAGCCTTTCTACGGAACATGGCCATGAACTGCTCGCTCACCCTCCTGAACATCTCTTGGATAGAAGTAGAGTTGCCAATAAATGTGGATGCCATTTTTAAACCAGTTGGAGGGATATCACACACTGTCGATTTGACGTTATTGGGGATCCACTCAACGAAATATGATGAATTCTTGTTCTGGACGTTGATCATCTGCTCATCAACCTCCTTTGTGCTCATTTTACCTCGGAACATAGCAGAAGCAGTCAAATATCGTCCATGACGAGGATCAGCAGCACACATCATGTTCTTAGCATCCCACATTTGTTGAGTCAATTCAGGCACGGTCAAAGCCCTATACTGCTGTGACCCACGAGATGTAAGCGGAGCAAAGCCAACCATAAAGAAATGCAAACGAGGGAAGGGGATAAGATTGACAGCAAGTTTGCGGAGATCTGAATTCAGTTGACCAGGGAAACGAAGGCAGCATGTGACACCACTCATGGTGGAAGAAATTAAATGGTTCAAATCTCCAACTGTGACAAAAAAAAA
>JANTPZ010099469.1:0-10217 GCA_025593235.1 Vachellia pachyceras
CATGATCGTATATGAAAACATAACAAAAGATTATATAATCAACATAGAATGTGAAGTCTTGATTAGATTGTTCCATTTCCAAAAGAGAGGAAAAAAGATAGAGAGAACCTACTATTAAAATTAGGACAAAGAATAAATTGTAACAGATTTTGTTATGTTTTCTGGGAAGCAGATCTATATTTGATGCAGGCCAAACGATCTATATAGATTTCTCCCCTGTGATTAAGAAGGATTATACGCAAATGCAGCATTATATTGTTCGTTAAACTAGAGATTTGAAGTTGCTCAAAGGTCATTAATTAACTAGGTGAGATCAATTATTGATGATGAAGTTGAATTTTTAAATGGATAACTATATATATAAAGCTACCATGAAACATGGAAATGATAGACTTCTCATATATATATATATATTCACACACCAATCTGATATATACTGTCTCGCCGGCCTGGTGACAAAGAAGAAGAAAAAGGAAGAGAAATCTGCTACCTATATATGTGTATATGTGTATATATATATAGGCATAGTGGTTGCTTTTAAATCATTGAGCACATGTAAAGAGCACAAATTGGCAATTAAGAAACAAACGCACACTATACCAACATTTGATATTTCCCTTTCCATTTAATGATGATGTGTCAAGTCATCTTGAATTAATTATAGTGACTGCTAATTATCTGAGTGTATATGATAATATATATACACACACACGTCCAGGATTCATCAAAAAGATTCCAATGTTTTAAAAAAAAAAAAGAAAGAATAATTGACGGCTTATTCCATATTACTTGTGGAAACGACCCATGGCCCTTCCATGTGAAGAGGAGCTTTGAAAGTGTCAAAGAAGGGATTAATAAATTATGATTAAGGGCTATAATATATATATTAGGACGTGAGAATTTTGGTCGAGTTCCACTTTATTGTCAACTTTATGCATGTGCCTAGAAGCGAAAGTGTTTATTTTCCTGCTACATATTCGCCTTCACTTGGGAAAAAATTTAAGTACTTTGGCCACTACTAACTAACATATCATGAGGTTCGTTTTTTATAGGTCTGAATATAATAAGGAAGGAAGCTAATAAGATGGCCAAAAGAAGGGGAAGAATATATTAATTAATGAGGGAAAAATTATTAAAAATAATTATTGATCGCAATTCTGTGCATTTCATTATTATCCCTCTGGTCATCAACAACAATTATGGGCTTGTTTGACTTCTCGTTTCCAGAAGTCAAACGCATATTTAACAGTATTTTTCGTAAAACGATATAATCTCCTTCACATTTTTACCTTGATTTGCATAATAACACTTCTCTACCGCGTTCCCAGACGGGCACTATATGTTTCACTATTCTCTCGAGAACAGAAACATGTCAACACGGTTTTCTGTTGGGATTTGCTGGGACGCGTCTGGGATTTGGGCGGCAGTGGAACATGAACAATATCTATTGCATTATGCCTTCAAAGATTCGAAAATGCAATATCTTCAAAAATAATAACCAGAAAATCAATACCAAAATTATATACCATTTATTTTATCGTTAGTTCTATTTCTTTCCATCATATTAAGGCCAACTCCTCACAGATTTTTTGTTTATTTTATTCATTTCATGGTATTATTAGCTCACTAACTGAAATTATTCAGAACGGTTATAATATTGTTAGTACATAGAGAACAATACATTCCCTTAGTGGAGAATAATACACCCCCACTAGTTCTTGATCCCTTTTATAAGGGATTTGATGGTTTTAAAGTGTTTTGTAAGCATATATATGCTCATATATAACAAGAGTAATAATAAAAGAAAATAGAAATTAATATGATATTGAAGGGTAATATTAAAAATAGCTTAAATTTTATGGTAATACCTTTAATTATCTTTATTTGTATGTATGAATTGGTTATACATGACTTACATTATGAGAGAGAGTATTAATAAATAATTTTTCGTAGAGGGACAAGGAAAATGATACAAGTGCAGTAGAACGCAAACAAGGAATTAAAAGGAAAGAGATAGAGCTATGAGGGAGACACGAAACCTGTTGATTAGTAGAGATGTTAACATAAGATTAGACATGAGTTGAACAATTAGACACCAATTACCCATGCACTGCTGCTTGACAATATAGGATTAAATAATATAATAATAAGCTTGTCGTTGAAAATGCCTCTTCAGCGAACCTCCCCATAGCTCCTACACATGTTTACTTTGTATTTTTTTTAAATTTTTATCCCATTTAATTTAGCTCTCAGCATAACGTTAACGATTTCCAAAATTAATCATGGATTGTGCAAATCTTATTAGAGAGAACACGGCACACTTTGAAAAGGAGAGAGAAGACATACTTATTCGGCCTAACTTATAAATTATAAGGTATTTCAACACATTTCACATCAATTATAAGGTGTTACTTGAAGTATTAACTTGTAATTTTTGTATTTCGGATAGAATATGGTTAGACTACATCAGAACGATCAACTATTGTAAAGCCCTTTATATCTACATATTTGGAGAATAGTTTTTCTAGAGTTTTAGTTCATTGTTATGTTGTAAGAGTTTGATTAACTTTTGTGAAGCCTTTTATAGTTAAGAATCTAAAGATAAGTTATTATAAAGTTTTAGCTGATCAAATCATTAATGAACAGGTTCATTTCGATAAATCCTGTGTCATTCCCCTATAATACATGAAAGCAAAATCAATGCATAGTAAATAAAATGTAAAATTGCATAATCACGTAAAAAATTTATTAAAGTATAACACCTTTTTTTCTTCTACTTTATAAATGAAATTGGAGGAGTATACATGAAGAGATAGAGATGACGTGGGTATGGGTGACATGTGGGAATCACATGATGGAGCACATGGAAGGGAACAGAGAACGCCTGCACAAAATTGAAAGGTATGGCCCTATGCCTATCCCTATGGGAGGGAGGCCAATGGGGGTTCCTGTCCTCACTCATTATTTATTGAACAGGTAGTAGCAGTAAGGGATAAAACTGAGCATGCCCCCTACCAATAATTTACTCTCACTTCATAACCCTATGCACTCAAATCTTAGTACCTCTCTACTTTAGCTACCACCCTCTCCTCTCTCTTGTCATGTTTCATTCGTTATTATATGCTCTGTTGTGACATGATATGCTGAGAGCTTTACTACTCCTGTGTTAGTCATTTTTCAAATAATGTTTTGATTCATAGTATAATTTATTTTTAAAATAATTAATGTGCGCGTTTAAAAACGCGGTAGAAAAGTACTTTTATATAAATTAAAGTAAATATATGAAGGAGATTATGAAAAATACTGTTGAACATGCGTTTAACTACTGTAACCGTTTTACCAAATACACACAATGACTATTTGTCAATATGTCAATGCAATAAATGTTTAGATGTGACCTATTACATTTTTTCTTGCATTCAAAACTTCATTTAATATTGGTAAAATTAAAAAAGAAAATCATTTTAAGACATATTTAATGAGTTACTATCCCTCTTTATTTTCATTAAATTAGTTAAAGTGATTTATGTTATAGATGAGAGGGAGTATAGGACGTTTTAGATCACCTCATCTAAATTATAAAAACTTATGACTAAGTTATTTAAATTTATTTTGAACTAAAATAACATTTAAGTTCACTCAATTTAAATGGGAAATATCAAAGAAAAGACTCTATATAGCAATTTTAAAGACCTATTATATTTTTTTATATAGAGGAACTACTTGTACTCTTCAATTATTGACATTCAAATTCATATCTTATCAATAAAATTTTTAAATAAGGATTTTTCACTAATTTTCTATATTTAAATTCATGATTTACATGAAAAATAAAAAGGAAAAATTACATAAAAACTTCAAATAGAGAAAATCTTAGTCGAAACATTATAGCCTAACTGACACCAAAGACTCCTCTTTAAACATTCAAAGTTGTTAAATTCAAGCCTTCTATATATACTATATATAGTATAAAAGGTGCATGAGTCAAGATAAGAAAAAAGGCAATTTAAAAAAAGGAAAATCAGTCATAGGTTCTAAAGAAGCAAAAAAACTAGTAAATGGTCCCAAGGAAGTAAACAATTGCTGTCAAGTCCCATGGGACCTTTTAGTGGTTAATTCCAGTAGGTAAAAGTCAAAAATGCCCTCATTCACTGGTTTTGCCCTGACGGTTTTCAAAAAGGGAAAATGAGGTTGAAGGCAGAATGTTTGCTCTATTCAATTGAAAAGCGCCACCCTGCGTCTGGTCGCCCGTCGTCATTGCTGTACTCTCTCGTCACTGTGGGTCTAGTCGCCTGAAGCTGTCACCGTCATTCTATTCTCCTAAAGTCATCACCGTATCTATGCTCAATCGGAGGCGTCGCTGTGCTTGGCTTTTCAAAATCTTATCATCGTTGTTGTGCTTGCCCGTCAACTTGGGTCTGATCGCCTAAAGCCGTCACCGTCGTCATGGGTCTCGTCGCCGTTTCAAAATCACTCTCGTCGCTGTGGGTCTCATCGCCATTAGCCTCATCCTGATTGCCTCTTTCTTCATGTAAGTCAAATCTTTGTGATCCCATTTATCTGATCGTACATTCATTCAAATATGTTTTTGGCTTTCGATCTTAATTTTTGTTATGTGATTCACATTTTTTTCATGATCTGCCTACTGGGCAATTTGTAGGCACGCCTAGATGGGTGGGCTTTGTATGAATCAAGGAAATTAGAATTAATCTGTTTAAAAGAGAAATATTGCATATCCATACCAAAAGCAAAAAACATGATTAAATTAGAAAACAGTTGTGAACTCTCATAGAACTGTAGTGTCAAAACTTTGTACAGTATTAGAAGAATATTGCAGTGATAGTAAAAGTTATAGCTGTAGCAATCAAGAGTAAAAAGCTTCTTTTGTGTTACCTTTGCCCCTCTGAGCCATTGCTGTGAATGAAAGGGAACATATTAAGAACGTGACACTGGTTAATACTTACAGCCATGGTGGGAGGTTAATGGTGACATAGGCTTGCTCATAACAAGTTAAATGTAACTACTCTTAGCAATGGCCATCTTGGTCCTCGAGGTTAAAACTGATAAGTTAAGAGATATGGTTTTGCGTATCACTGGCTATTTTGAAATGAAAATCGAATTGATTTGGACAAGGAGTTGTTTGAATGCAAAAGTTTCTTTGCTATTGAGCTGGAATTAATTGCACAGGCTTCTTCTATTGGTGTAGAGGGTTAGATTTTTCTTGGACTTTAAAATTAAAGTAAGATGTGTATGTGAATGGAACTTACCATCAAATTTGAATTTGATTGGGTAAATTGTGTTGTTGGCTTTAGTTATGCCTGCTTGGTGTGTTTTTGTCTATGTTCTTTGTAGTTTTCTGGTTAGATTCATACTCGGCTAGATTTTTTTCATCATATGCCAAGCTTCTTAAATACAAGTTTGAATTTCTGACCATTTTGATTTAATTTTTCCTACTTTCAAATTTTTCCTTCCATTGGATGGAACCAATATCTGGCCTAACTTCTTATCTGTAGTTTGCATTTTCAAAATAATATCTGGGGATTGGTGATATTGAGATTTAGATTGTAGACATCATATCATATACAATTTTCCATGGTTGTAACAAGCTAGTTGCTTTGTGTGGTTAATTCGAGTAAACAAAAACTTTTTTTATGTTTGTTGTTAAGTTAAATTTTGAATAAGAAATCTATTGGCAAAAAAAATGTTGAATAAGAAATCTACGGGAGTCATTATAGACTGAATTTATCACCTTCATTTGCACTTCAAATCTGGTGACACTAGAGTAATGGTGGAAAATAATGAAGTGTTAGGTGAGGAGGTTAGTCATCTGGATTTATTATTCAATTTTTATTGGAACCTTCCATGAGTTTCCTGGTCAAGACAAAATTATAATTGTTTTTCACTGCTCTAATCAGATTTCTGAGTGAGATAAAGGTCTGGAACCATTGCAAGGTCTAGAACCAAAGAATTCATGGAGGCTCTTGATTGGGCAGTTTGGTGTTGGTTTTTACTCAGCTTATCTTGTTACCGAGAAGGTCATTGTTACCTCAAAGCACAATGATGGTGAATAATATGTTTGGGAATCTCATGCTGGTGGGTCATTCACTGTCACCAGGGACATCTTTAGGGAGAATCCTGGCAAGGGAACTACGATAACCTTATTCCTTAAGGAGGATCAGCTTTAGTTGTTCCTTTCGTTTTTAATTGTATACATTTAGTTGTTCCTTTCGGATTGTAAGTTCATTACTACTTATATGTAAAATGTAAAGCTGGTTTTATTGATTTTAATATAATTTGCAATTTTATGTTGACTTGTTCCTTTCATTTTATTGGTTTTAATATAATTTGCAATTGAAACTTAAGTCACTTTTTTCTACACACAAATAAAGGGACTACTACGAACAACTTTTGAATTGCTGTGTTTTTTAGTCACAATATGACCTACAAATGTTCAATAAATAACAGCATAATATGTTTATTCTTTCTCCAAGAAATGCAAATCCAACGAGGGATGTGGAGGAGAATATAAGCTAAACTACAAATGTACAGATGGCCAACATTTACATATGTAACGTAATTTGTTGTTGGCTTGTTGCTTTTGTAGGTTTTTTTGTCTCTTTTGCATAAAGCAAAATGTTTTGGTAATGCTATGGTGAATGTTTCGACTATGATTTTTGCATAAAGCTCCCATTTACAACCCCACCACCTGCCAGTAACAGCCCCTGCAGCTTCTATTTACAACTCCACCAGCTGTCATTTACAACCCCAGCAGCTGCCATTAACAACTCCTGCAATTCCCATTTACAACCCCAGTAGCTACCATTTACAACCCCATCAGCTACCATTTACAACCCCAGCAGCTGCCATTTACAACCCCACCAGCTGCCATTAACAACCCCAATAGCTGTCATTTACAACCCAGCAGCTGCCATTAACAACTCCAGCAGCTGCCATTTACAACCCCAGCAGTTGCCATTTACAATCCCAGCAGCTGCCATTAACAACCCCTGCAGTTCCCATTTACAACCCCAGCAGCTTCCATTAACAACTCCTGCAGCTCCTATTTACAACCCAAGCACCATACACTAACAACCCCACTAGTGACAGCTAAAGGATATAAGAGATGAATCAATGGTCTGGTAGCATGTTTAAAAGTGAGATATATATCTGAGCCACATTATTTAATTTCAAGAAACAAGTAGAGGTACTTAATATTAGACCAATAAAGTGGAAACAAACAGTACCGTTTATGCTACTGTAAACAAATGTATATGTACATTTTGTTACTGATGTAAACATAATGTACATAATGTAAATGTATATTTTGTTGCCGATGTATTTTTGACATCATGTAAATGTATATTTTGTTACCGATGCATTTTAGTTAGGTTTAGCAATGTGTAAATGTATATATAAATGGTTATTGAAATTTGGATATATGGGTATAACATGGTATTACTGGTTTTCAATAAAAGCTGGTGGTTTCTAAATGAAGCCTGGTAGGATTGTAAATGAAGCTGGTGAGGTTGTCAATGATAGCTGTTGAGGTTGTAAATTAACCCTGGTTAGGTTGTTAGTGAGAGTTGTTGTCATTGTAAATAACAGCCTAGTGTGGTTGTCAATGACAGCAGTTGCGGTTGTAAATGAAGCCTGGTAAGGTTGTCAATAAAGATAGTATCACTCACAACTCAATCATCGAATTAGGTTTGGCCATATAAATTTATATGACTCACAACTCAGTGAACATAAAGTTACAAAAGGAACAGTTAAATGTGTACAATTAAAAATGGTAAAGGAATATCTAAATGATATTACAAAACCAATTAGTCAAAGAGATCAAATGGTATCATCTGGGTATGAAGAGCATAGCCTTAAATTCCATCTGACAGTTTGACAGCCAAATGGCCTTTCCAATCATTAGTAAGCCTCTTATAGAAAGCCGCATATTCCTCATTTGTAATCTCTTCAGGCTTCCTTGTCCAAGTAGGCTTCTGCTTGTTAACCAAATTGGGTAGTTGATGAACTCAGAATGCTTCTTAATCAAGTCATTTAGGTGTCCTTCCTCAAGGTACTCAAGCTAATTGTATTATAAGATGCTCCAACTTAGTGCCCACGGCTAGTTGAAGCTGAAAGAATGCATATCAGTATAATGGGATAAATAGAGAGATAAAAAGTGGGTATCAAAGAATTTGAAAGAAAAATTAGAAGCATTGATATATTCTTACATGAAAGAAAAATTAGAAGCAAGCCTCTCATTGATATATTCTTTGTAAAGGGATTACCCATGGATGACCTTATGCCTTCATTTACATGATTGTACAAATTATCACTATTACAGAGTATAGTTTTTACTATTGAAATTTGCGCACTTTTTAAAAAAGTGAGTAAAAAGTGAAGGCGGTTTACTTTTGGCGCCCCACCTTAAGATAGGGTGTGTATAGTGTGACTTTTGGCGCCCTATATGTTAAATAGGGTGCCAAAAGTCATAGGGTGCCAAAAGCCCTTCTAACATGACAAGACATGCATTGATAGCGCGCAGACTACCACTTCCCTATATATAGAGAGAGACCGGCCACACCTCCCCTTCTCAGCCTCTCTCTTCTCCCTTCTCCCGTACGCTCCTCCAATCTCGCTCAGGCGTTGATATGCCCAACCTCGTCCAAGCGTCCAGATTCTTCCAAGCATCGTCGTCTCACCAAGAAAGCTCAAGCGTTGTCGTCTCGCCAGCTGTCTTCTTATCTAGTTCTTGAATTGGCTTGCAAGTTAGATTCTTCCCCATTTCACCATTTCACTGTACATGCATGTCTCTTGTTTTAATCTTGCTTGCATGTCTTCTTATTCTCATTATAATAAATTACCCATTTACCATGATGATGAGATTTTATCCTTTCATTGTTGTTGTTCTATTTTTCAGTTAATTTTCATGAGCTTTCTTGCTAGAAGGAGGCATTAGTGATTGTACTCTCTCATTTCCAGCTAGTAAAGAGGATATACGGCCACTCATAACTTGGTTATTTGCGGGTTCCATCTGCAATCTTACTCTTTTCTGCTCAAGTTATTGTCACAGAGTTTTGGTTCATTTTATTAGCGTTATTTTAGTCCATTTGGATCCTGTAGGGATAAATGAGTTAAAATGTTTTGCTTTAGTAAAAATGCAATCCTGATATGTTTTATTATGTCTGGCTTTGATTTAGTGTATAAAATAGAACTGTAAACTGAATCAGACAGTAAATGGGTTAAATAAAATTGCAAAGAATTCTTTTAAAAAATATATATATACATATGGCGTCCTATATAGCTATATAGGGCACCGTATGGACACCCTACGGCGCCCTATATTGATATATATGGCGTCGTAGGTCTATCCTACGGTGCCTTTCACCATATAGGGCCCCGTAGACCCTAATTTTCTACTCCCCTCACATATGCGCCCCCCGATAAAGGGCGCCAATTGGGTTCAAAATAGAGTGTAAAAAGTACCTTTTATAGTAGTGTAATGAAGCCAAAATTGAAAGGAAGGAGGAGAAAGTACAATTAAAATTTACAAGAGTGAATGTATCAGCATCATTCTCTCATTAAAGCACTTCTAAACTTTGTGGGTAGCCTATAAAAGGATTCAAAACCCCAATAGATTTACCGACTCTTACTTGAAGTTGATTCAGTAAGTTACATAGCTAAACTATCATATATTATGTTCAGAATCCAAAGGCTACTATGAGATCGATTTGTTAGAAGCCATGCTGAAAGAAGAAAATAACTAGAAAATTATGACATAGCAAAGAAATAATGTTTGGTCCTATTCGACTATACTTAATGGATTAATAAATAAAAGTACAAGTAACTATTTTACTTTTCTTGTATTATTTGTACATAATTGAGACATGATGAATCTTTAAGCAGAATAAATTACATGCACATCACAATACACAAAAAGATGACCACAAATATCCAAAGTAATGTTTTTTTTTACAGAAAGTAATGTTTTTGACAAATAACAAAACCAAAAGATGACAAAAAGTAATGTTTTTGACAAATAACAAAACCAAAAGAAACAATTGCATACAATTAACATTAAGCAACAAAAAGATGACCACAAATATCCAAAGGTACCAATTGCAACCAAAACCAATATGATCATAAGTACAGAATCATTTCATTCACATAATAAGACAAACAAGAATGATAGAGCAGTCGGAGCGATCAATATGTATGATATG
>JANTPZ010099470.1:0-17113 GCA_025593235.1 Vachellia pachyceras
TTCCTTGCCCAATCACAATTTGTGTGGATACCAATAATCAACATCATATCTTTACCCTGCGAATGTGAGATTCGTATATCCTTCTGGCTTACTCGGGACCTTGGTTTATAATTTTGTTCATATCTGAGCAAACCCTCATACATGTATATACACACATAATTGACGTGCTAAGTTTTAAACTTTTGAAGAGATAGCAAAAATAGCTGCCACCCATTTGGAATCCTCTGGGGCTTGTCCTGTCCTAAACAAATCTCTCCATCCCCATCTGCCTCTCTGTGATTGCCTGTTAGATATAGGGCCTTGGTCATGATGATGGAATGACAGTGCACAGCTGATATAGAATTTGAAAGCTATAATTGTTTAATTATTTCAAGCTTTTTTGTTGGGGGGAGGACCTACCTTCTGCAACTTCTGACCTCCTACTATTTATATGTTTCTTATTAATTGATTGCGTGCATGCAAAATATGTAATGCGATTGAGTACATGCAAACTACACAGCAACGCATCCACTATCTACCGTATAGCTCCAAATCCCATTCATTCATTCATTAAAGCCCTAATCACCTGTCATTTCTGGCCATACCAAAACCAAAACTGTACAGGTGTGCCCCTCTGAGCCCACTCTGATCTCCTTATGCTTAACCTGCAACGACTTCACATACAGCGTCATGTTTTAGGCTTAATTAGGGAGAATGTTTGTTTTCTCTAAGACCGTTGGCCAATTAATCAAAGGCCGTTAATTGATGGCATCATCATTAATCACCTAATCACATACTGTTCCTTATATTCTCCAAAGTTGAACCAGACCAGCACTTCTTTTTGTTATATTATTGTTTGACAGGCATCTTTCTTTCTCCCACTCGATCAATGGGTGAAACTAAATTGAAGAATTAAAGATATGAGAATACACACATGATGAACAGAAGAAGCAAATAATGGGTGAATATGGATAGTTGTCGTCGTCCATGCATGCCTTGGAAAAAGGGTAGACTATATGGATACACACAGAGTGTCATATATACACGCATTGTCATGCATTGTTTTCAGAAAAATTACGGTGACACTTGTCTTAGTGCTTCCTTCCACTCATTTCTTTCTTTCCCAGCGCTATGCCAACGCATCATTCTTACCACTTTAAATCATTAAAGCTTTTACATTATTGCCAGCGAATAGTCATTCTGATTTTCAATTTCTTTAGGTTTCTCAAATTTCAAGTCATACGTTTATGTCTATACATGAATATAACATCACACAAACACGCACAGAGGAAAGCGTGCATATCGGCATCCTTAGGGGTGGAAACAGGCCAGACGGCCTGTGGCCTGGCCTGTAAAAAGCCTGTATCACTAGTAATCTCTCTTCCTTTTTTATTCTTCGCCTAGCTTCACTTCGTCTCTTCTCTGACGCTGATTTGCTATATTGACTGAATATTTTTCAAGGAACCATGGCTTCTTCCTCGTCATCGATAGCCGCAGATTTATCTGCTTTGGTGACGGAGCGATGAGGAATTCCTAGGGCTCAGTTTGTGGAGGACGTTCATAATCATCTCACACAGTCAGGTGTCGATGTCCACTTTGCCCTTGCCTTCAAGAAAGGTTCATCTTCTATTTTACTTCACTCTCTTCTTTCTTTCTAAGTCTTATTCCCTATTTCTATTCTACGGAACAATCTATTTTTGGTGCCTTTTGCGAATTAGTAGATTAAGCTATGAGTGTTTATGATAGAGTATTGGCTATGGCTTTACCTGCTAATGAGAGTGTTTACTATACTTTTAGAATTAACTGGATAAATCTTCTAATGTAGCTGGGTTGAATGATCTGCTTGATCTTGTGTGATTTTTGCTGTATGATCCCTTACAGGCTTCCTTACAGGCCACAGGCCAGGCCAGGCCAAAAACAGGCTCAGGCTCAGGCCGAAAAATGTGCCTGTATACAGGCTGGCCTGTTTGGGTGGAATCTGGCCTGACCTGACCTGTTTCCACCCCCTATCCACCACGGGCATTAGAAGAAATCCAATTAAACTTCACTGGCCGAAGCCTCAGGGCTCTGGTTCTGGGCTTCTTCTTAATGAAAATGGGTTTACTTCGGATTATGCCCATTTGAGTGTATGTCTCAGTCGTCTTTAGGACAAAAAATTTGTTTTGCTCCAACGCAGTGCATGCCATTTGAATTTTTGTATTGGTTTATCTTAATGTATTCACTTTAATTATCGTATCCAGAAGTTGTTGATATTGTCAAGAGTTGAATTTAGTGAAAAAGGCTAATCCTTATAATACGGTGAATTAATATTTAAATCTTTATTGAAATAGGTACTCATATTTAATGTCTGACATTGCTTGAAATAAGATTCTCCGTTTGGCAAACTGGAGCTTATACCCATAAGTACGTTCAACAGTGCTTTTCCGCAAAACGAGACAATCTCCTCCACATATTTGCTTCGGCTTGTGTGAATAAGCCCATAAGTACTTCTCCACCGTTTTGCCAAACGAACCCGATAAAAGCACTTATGCTTGATAGAAGAAATTGTTGGTATTATAATTAAGCTAATTACGATGGTGGATTAATTCAACGTAAACAAACTGATCCTCATTATAAAACATTATTTCAACCGTCCTATTAAAATTAAATAACCTGGTGGGGAAGTTGCATATATTGACAAGAAGGAATCCATTTTGATCCTACATGACATGCCTCTTGATATCATCAAAATCAGATACTGACGCCATTTTATAACACCAAGTGCTGTAGTCGAATCAAGACTCAATTGTTTTTAATTTGATGAAACGTACGTAGATGTACCCCACTCAACTCAAACCAGAAGAAAAGTTTGATGCATAAAACTTAATCACTGGTTGGTTGCAATGATAAATGAAAATATAAGCGTCACATGTAAAGTGAGCAGAAAATAACTATGGCTTTTACCTTAATGTTTAGCCCAAAAAAATGTTATGTGCTCTGCTATACTGATTTGAGCATATCAACCATTGTTGTGCTAAGAAGGTGTATTTTGTTCAGCAGGCATGGAAAGTGGACAAATTAAAGTTAGATTAGGTGAAGCTTAACTATAGTCATATATGGATATGCTTCTTCCTTTTTTAATTATTGTTAAGTTTTTATTTTGTTGAATAAGGGAAAATAATAAGAAAATAGGTAATATGAACTTAACCGGCCTGTTAATTAAGCCGGCGGGGATGAGTCAAAGAGTTTACAAATGGCAGTCATTGATGCAGCTCTGCACTAACAGACATGTTTACCCAATCTTGCTCCAAAGAAAGCAGTCCTCCACCGTCCGATGTCATCTCCACCCTTCATTCCCAGGGGCATTCCTGTGATTGTGCCCTGCGACTCTTTCTGGATGCTATCATTATAAAACGACCACCACCGAGGCCTTGATTCCAGGCACTTGCAGCTGCAGTTGAGTGACAGTTGAAATACCCACGCAGTTCCGATATTACCCCTGCGAGTAGGCGAAAATGCGTGAGATTCTTCACATCCAGGGAGGGCAATGTGGGAACCAAATAGGATCAAAGTTCTGGGAGGTGGTGTGCGATGAGCATGGCGTAGACCCAATAGGGCAATACACAGGGGACTCAGAGTTTCAGCTTGAGAGAGTTAATGTTTACTTCAACGAGGCAAGCAGTGGGCGTTACGTGCCAAGGGCAGTGCTCATGGATCTCGAGCCCGGCACCATGGATGCCATCCGTACCGGCCCTTACGGCCAGATTTTCCGACCCGACAACTTCGTCTTCGGCCAGTCCGGTGCTGGAAACAACTGGGCCAAGGGTCATTACACTGAGGGTGCTGAGCTTATTGACTCCGTCCTTGATGTTGTCAGGAAGGACGTTGAGAATTGTGACTGCTTGCAAGGTAATTATGTGCTCTCTCCTTATTCTACCCCCTATTCTTATCAGTCGAAGCGATCCCTCTACTGTAATATTTTCTATGAGGTCTTTCATTAAGTCAACTTTCAGATTCTAACCGTCGGTTTTGGTAGAAAGTTTCCTGCAAGTTTCGTGCCTGAATCAATACCTTTCCTGTTTCTTGTCGTTGTCCAGAACAATATTGCGGTTTTTTCTACGGTTTTGCTATATACTGGACGCTTATCAATTGGTTGGTTAATTTTATATTTATGCTGAATATTTTGGTTGGGTTAGGATTTCAGGTGTGCCATTCCCTGGGGGGTGGAACAGGTTCTGGAATGGGAACTCTGCTCATTTCAAAGATCAGAGAGGAGTACCCAGATCGAATGATGCTTACTTTCTCCGTGTTTCCATCTCCAAAGGTGTCGGACACCGTGGTCGAGCCTTATAACGCCACACTTTCTGTTCACCAGTTGGTGGAAAATGCTGATGAGTGTATGGTCCTTGACAATGAAGCACTCTATGACATCTGCATCAGAACTCTCAAGCTCGCTACGCCAAGCTGTAATTATATTATCCTTGAGAGCCCATCATTCGAACTTCTGTTCTTCCTGATGAGCAATATCTATATTTACATATTTTGTTTATTATCCTTGAGAGCCCATCATTCGAACTTCTGTTCATCCTGACGAGCAATATCTATATTTACATATTTTGTTTCCTTCCAGTTGGCGACTTGAATCATTTGATATCAGCAACTATGAGTGGAGTTACTTGTTGCTTAAGATTCCCGGGGCAGCTCAACTCGGACCTGCGGAAGCTAGCTGTGAACTTAATCCCATTTCCTCGACTTCACTTCTTTATGGTGGGTTTCGCTCCTCTCACATCTAGAGGATCACAGCAGTACCGTGCACTGACTGTGCCCGAACTCACACAACAAATGTGGGATGCCAAGAACATGATGTGTGCAGCTGATCCGCGCCATGGGCGTTACTTGACGGCCTCAGCTATGTTCAGAGGCAAAATGAGCACAAAAGAGGTAGATGAACAGATGTTGAATATTCAGAACAAGAACTCATCCTACTTTGTTGAGTGGATTCCCAACAATGTTAAATCCAGTGTCTGTGACGTACCCCCCAAAGGTGTTGCCATGGCTTCTACTTTTGTTGGGAATTCAACCTCTATACAGGAAATGTTTAGGAGGGTGAGTGAACAGTTCACAGCCATGTTTAGAAGGAAAGCCTTCTTGCACTGGTACACTGGAGAAGGAATGGATGAAATGGAATTTACTGAAGCAGAGAGTAACATGAACGATCTGGTTGCTGAGTATCAGCAGTATCAAGAGGCCACGGCTGAGGAATATGGCGATTATGAAGAAGAAGAAGATGATGGAGGCGCTGAAAACTGAAGGCATTCACCCTATCTCCTATTTCGCATGTTGCAAGCACTAGCAAATCAATAAGGTCTAATTGCCGTATTATCTATTCAGCGTCATTGTTTGACTTGCTTGTGATGGCTTGTTTAAGGCTAGCTGTGTCCGTTTAGTGTTTTATGGGCTCACCTCTATGAGAGGCGCTGCTTCTATATATCATTTCCTTTGACTCTTGCTGTAGTATGATAAGAGTTTTGATGGCATTTAATCCGATAGTAAGCTTTAAGTGACAACAGAATTGGGGTTCTCATTCTGGTCACCTCCATTGAAACCCTGAAAATTCTCCTTTGTTTTCTTTACTTGTCAGCTTGCAGCAAAGTTTAACAAGTCCAACCGGGACTTTTCAGAAACAATTTACGATAAACACTAGCAAGGGAGGGGTCGGGGAAGATGAGGATGAAAATATGATTATATTGCTTCTAATTATAATAGTCAGGCTATTTATTCAAAGCTGGAGCTAAAAAATGATTTAGTTTCGCATTGAAAGATAACAGGATCTGTCATTGGCTTAAAGAGTGGAAGTGATAATAATATTCCCAGAAAAAGGATACGCATACAAAGCTCAAACGGTTTATCTAGTGCTGCAACACTAGAACGACATACTTTAATCTAACATACGAAATATAACTGGACGGTTGTCCAAAACAGCGTTTGGAAAACTCTCTTCCCGCACTACTAATAGAGTAAATATTGCTATTACATAAACCCTACACCATATGATGAGAGTGAAGCATCACATCTTAGTTGCAACGAACCAGCCCCATATATGCTCACCGGATGCACCCCTGTTCTTCTTGGCCTTCCACATTTCAATCATTTCATTGTACTCGCCCTGAAATTGGAATCAAGAATGAGTACCTCAAAATTCAAAGAAAAAAGTCCCTCAAGCTCGAGGACACATAAGAAGAAACCAACCTCAGAGAAGTCATGAATGAAGCTTCCTTTGTCGTTCTCAAGGGCATGCAACTCCTGCTGCAGAGTTTTCATGAACTGGAGTGTACAAGCAAAAAATTTGTTAGAGCTCCCAAAGAACGACAAAAATTTAAATGTCAAGCAATTTCAAGACAAACCAGATTTGTTTGGTCCTCAGCAATGGCATCATCAAATCCAGCATTCTGAATCATCTGCAAACGATTTTTAAAGCGTCAGGTCATTTAAAAACAAGTTAATAGGAAAAATAATTCAATCAAATCAAAATGGGCAAAATGGAAAGCCAGATCATGAAACTAATAGAACATGCAACATACTTGGCGATATGCTTTTAAGTCATGGAGATAATATCCTCCTTTCTTGATGCACTCAGCATATTCTGCTGAAAGACCTCCAGCACTTACACAGTAATCAGTGATTATGAGTTTACCTCCAGGCTTCAACCACTTGAAGAATGACCTGAGCAATGTTGGTTTATCCTGTAACATCGCATACAGAGTTCGCAGAAAGTTAGTATTATGATACAATACAAACTATTGTAACAGATAGGGAGGGGATTATTGTAATCCGTTTGTTAAGAAAAGTAGCTAAAGCAAGGTAGTTAGGGCTGTTGTGAGCTGTTGCACACAAACTCAACCTCTTGAGTTAATGAGAGGGGTAAAGCACCCTTGGAAAAGATGTGAATGGAATATAATGCCATGTTTGGTATAGTGGAATTGGAAATGGAATTCATTTCCAATGTTTGGTATGGTGGAATTGAAAATGGAAATGGAATTCAAAATGGATAGAAATGAATTCCATGATGTAACCCATGGAATTGTATTCAATTCCATGGAATTGATTTTTTGGCCCCTCATTTTTTTCTATATTTATATCCATCTCCATCTCCATCTCCATTTCCATCCCCACCAAAATCAATTCCAGCGTACCAAACGAGCCATAAGATTTGTTGGAATTGGAATTCTGTACCATATTTATGTATGTTCTTTAAAGGGCAATGACATGCACAGTATAAAATCTGCTATTATGAAGATGGATTATGTTTGGCTTATTCAACCGCCTGGCAGGAGAATTAAAGAATAACAGATATCTACCGTGTATTATAAATCTTAGAGAGTCGCTGAGATCCAAAGTTTTCTAACAAAGAAGTTCCTCACCTGGATGTGTAACATGGTGTCACGGGCGTAGATTACATTAAATGTCTCCTCAGGATATACTTTTTTAGTGCAATCAACACATTCAAATTCAACTGAGCATTTAAGTCCAATAGCACGTTCGATTGCAAGAGAAATCATATTTATGGAGAGGTCAATGCCAACAACCTCAACATCAAAATTCTCAGCCATGTAAATGTCGCCTCCCCCAATACCGCAACCAACATCTAGTACTTTCTGACCTGGCTTTAATGCCAACTTCTTCACAAGTTCTTTTGTTGTTTCTGCACAAGCAACAAGCATCCTTACATATTAGAACTATAAAAACATCTTCAAAGGCACCTCAATGAGCTGGTTACAATGAAAATCACCACAAAAATTATTATGCCAAACAACCAGAGTTTAAGCAATTATAGATCTCTTGCCCGCACACATGCATTATTTTCTTAATCTACAGTGTGAATGCCACTATTGTTACGGAAAAGAAAGTGCCATTAGATAATCTCGATAAAAGCCACTTGACAGCTTTTCAGTCAGTCGTTAAAAGTTCAGTTTCATTATTAACAAAAAAAAATGAAAATCAGTTTCCTTCACTCCAATGACCAGGTAATGATTAGGTGACATTATTCTTGAGGAATTTTAAAAAAAAAATCATACTTCTATCTATCTTAATAGCAGAAACTTGGAAATCCCAATTGAATAGCAAAGTTAATGATTTTTTTGGGGGAGGGGGTGAAATTAGAACATACCTAGTCCTCCTGTGCTCACAAAGCCTTGTCCATAAATACACTCATATTTTAAGATACCCCTATGATTGTATTCAAAACTATCAAGAAACCGCTGGAATCCTCTATCATCTTGTGACCAAACTTTTTGCCAAATCCAGCAGATCTGCATAACAGAGATATTGTAAAATATCTGTCAACTGAATAAACTGAAATTGAAGATGGCAACAACAAAGAGCTCCATCTTCTTACCTGGTTTTGATTCTTCTTATTTCGCACATAGGCTCCAATGCATTTACAGCCAACAAGAGAAAGTTCAAAGGAGTTCCCAGAATCATCATTCATATGGCACTCTTTAATTACCTGAAAGAAAGACTCTTTAAGTCACATTTAAGTTGAACCGACACAACTACAACAATAAAGGCTCCTCATTATGTGTGAGTCTAACGGTCAATCAATATAAAATAAAAGCAATGACACTCCAAATGGGACCTTAATAAATGCCAAACTCTCCTTTCCATCCAGAATTTTTTAAGTTGACCAAGTATGAAAGATAGATTTGCTTTAAAGAACAAACCTTTGTGTAAAACCTGGGTTCCCTATAATGAGTAGGGTTGTATTTTCTCTTCGAATCTCCAGATTGGTGGAAACAAGATTCTCTGAAAAACAGATATCCCCCAACCTTAAGCCATTTGACCATCCTCTCTGCCAATTTCTCAACCTGGGAAATCAAGGAAAAATAAAAGCCTTTATATGAAAAGAAAATAGTGAGCAAGGAAACAATATTACCCAAAAACAGTAACAAAACAGAATCTATGATGATATTCTACTCAATCTTCGAAAAGAAAGTTGAAGAAATAAGCTTGTTAAATTTCTGAACTCAGTGATGCAAGCATCTTCAAACATGGATAGATAGATACAGAACTAGAAGGAAACGATCAAAAGAAAGCATAACAACAGAATAAAAGTGTAAGAATAATTCTCCATCCCGGCCGCTTTTACGAAAAAACACAAGCCATGACTTAATAGATTCTGTTTTCAGCGGACCTTAATTGATCATAATACCACAAAAAGTTTGTGCTAGTTTCTCTAAAATTGATTTTTTTAAATAGATACCTCTTTATCTGAAAGGTACATAAGCAACCAATTGGAGAATATCAGATCAACTGATCCTTCAGAAATATGCAAGTCTGGAGACGTAACATCAGCGCACATAAACTTGACATTCTTGTAGTGCCCATTGATGCTTTCATTCTGAAGAAAAGTTACGATGTCCAAGATTTAGGGCATCTTATACAGAATAGAACTATAACTTCTGATTTGAGATCTGTCACAGAGCATCAATAGACTGATCATACCTTTTTTATTGCACTCTCAATGAAGTCTACAGCAATCAACTGACCAGCCTTCTGAGCCAGTTCGCCTGTAAATCGTCCAATACCTGCTCCAAGCTCTAAAACCGACTTTCCTTCGTACGCTGGCAGTAAGGAGAGTACCTATGTGGACAGATTGAGTGGAGTTAGTGGTTACAAAAGCACTGGCTCTGACTTCCCATAGAAAGAAAGGGGAACAAAGTTAGGAAGCCTTGCATGCTGCTTGCCGTGGAGACAACTACATTCAAAAAATAAATATCCAAATTTACATGTATGATCTCAGGAAAAAGAGGAATTATTTACATGTGATATCGATGTGTCTAAAACAATAAGGTACCGAAGAACTGGTCACTTTTCTTGGAAAAACAAAATTAGCGTCCAAATAGCAGGGAGGAAATTATAAACATGGCTAAAGGAAAAGAATAACAATACAGAAATTCAAAAGAGAATTGGAGACAAGCCCCCGTTAAAATATTAATTGTAGAATGGATCTACACTTTTGGCCGTTTGGATAGCAAATTGATGCACATATAGGTAATTATATTTGTTAAAAATCAATAGTAAAGATTTATTGAAAAAATTAATAGTAAAAAAGCAAACAAAATCCACTGAGTTACTGACACGCTTCAGAACACAGGCCACGTTGGTTTCGGCCAAATACCATAGGTAAATCAGAATTTACCGAAATCTTATATTAAAAAAATTCTAATGAAAAAGGAAGATTTGACTGCGGAATTTACAATTATGATAGAATCACTGAAAAAGTGAAAATACAAGACGTAGCCAAAAGAACGACACATTGGAAAGGGACAAAACGTACTTCGGGACGTTCCTCTTTATCAAGATCCGACGCCTTAGAATCAAGCATCATCGCCTCGACGGACAAATCCACTGAGTGCTCGATCCAGTAAGTTTTCTGAACCTGACGCTCGTCCAAACCTGCGGATGAACAAATAGGTATCAATTCTAAAATCGCAGTTGGAAAGATCCAACCAGAAGAAGCCCAGATAAAAGTTATGAGGAGTTGGATATATGTACCTTGAGCCGCCATCGAGGCCATTGCAGAAAATGCGAGATGGAAGACGAAGCGATTCAAGAAGATGTGAAATATCCGATGCGAGTGGAATGAGGGGGGTACAGAGAGATACGGGGGGAGCTGAGCTTAACTACCTTCGATGGCGAGTCTGGACCTTGTGAAGCTCCTGGATCTTCGGTTGTAAGCTCTGCCTCTCTGCTGCATGAGCTTCCTTGGCCGTATGTTTTGATTTGGACGATCAACAAAGCAAACCCTGGATTTATAGAGGCTCCCTGCGGCGGATATATATATTTTTTTGTTTTTCTCAAATTAAATTTCGTCGCATTTAATAATGTTCTGAGGGCTTTTTAAGAATTGAGTATGTTAATCAGGCTTGGCGTTTTGGTGACCAGTGTGGCGCGAGGTGAGAGAGAGGCGAGGGAGTCAGAAAGAAAACATGAAACGGGGCAGACGGGCCAAGTGGGCGGAGATGATTCTGTTCTGTGAACTGAATCCAGATCGGGATCTCATTGCACCAATGATTCCTCGCCACGTGGTTTACGCCTAATAATTGAGGGAGGGAAAGGGAAGCTGAGGTCAGCCCTCAACCCATATTAAACAATTTCAAAATAATAATAATAATAATAGTAATAAACAATGCCAAGACTGTGTAGCGTATTATTACTCACTCCACGACCACGAGGTGACCCTTGAGAGGGGGGAAAGGTCACATTCTCTGTAAATCCAACAGATTATGGCAAATCAACCAAAATCAGTTATTTTACTGCTTCTTGATATATGTTAAGGGCATCATCATGCTCATTCTAGTGCATTTTTTGAAAATAATTTTTTTCAATGGTGCATGACAAAATAAAAGTATTTTAAAATCCATAAAACCTTTTTGAAATTTGTAATTCATTTCTCTTAACGGACTACCTCTCAATTGATAACTACTATTTTGAAAAAATAGTAGTTATATGTATATATTATTTCTCGGCTGTTACAAGCAACGGAAGAATTAGGGGAGAGTAACGGACGGGTTGGGCAACCCGTTACCCGCCTGTTAAACATTTCACGGGTATAGGCTAGCCCCTACCCGTACATGAACCCGTTTGCACTCTTTTAAACTGGTTGACCATAAATGGGCGAGTTTTGAAGGGGTATGGGTAGCTCATTTTTCACAGAAACAAGAGGCAAGGCTTTGACAGAATTAAAGTACCAAAACTTGCAGAAGAAAACCACAAAACACCAGCATTTAAGCAGAATTTATTCCACCAGTGATTAATTAAGTAGAAGAAAACCACAAAACAGCAGCATTTAATTATTCTAGTGTGTGATTAATGTCTGTATAGATAATGTTTTTAAGGGGAAAAAAGCAATAGGATCACCTTAATTTCTTTCAGAAAATCAGAAGTCCAGCAATGCAGGAGATTCCCAATTATCTTCTTGCGTTCAAATTTTGTCCAGTGCGGGCAAGGGAGTACTCCAGTGCAGGCAAGGGAGTACTTCATGAATACAATAAACCCAGCATCATAAGTTCCTTGAACTCATTAGATTCCAAGGAGGAACTAGAATAAATGAAACAACCTCCCAGTAACATGATGAAACTTGAGTGTTAAACGCTTTTCCTTCCAGAGAATACTGGAATAACTCAAAATAAGATACTATTAATATTTAATTAAGCATTATTAACATACAGCACATCATCGGAAACCATGGTTTGACTTCAGCTTTCACAATCCATGATCACCTCACAACTAACGTGAAACATCAAGTATATGATATATCGCAATAAATAGATTATATTGGATTAACATATAGCAAAAAAAAAGAGTGAAACCTCTCAACCAAAATGATGACAGATTTAGCAATCCAACAAACAACATATTGATATTTTAGGAATTGATAGGCACCATTTTCTCGTATATGAGAGAAGTAAGCGAGATAGAACAGACAACGAAATTGATATTTGTTTTTCCAGCTAGATGAGCTCAGCTAGCAAAGACGCAAATGAAGATTACCTGAGCTTGCAGCCTTGCAAACGAAGTCTAGCCACAAAGATGCAATCACGCAAATGAAGGTGAGCAAAAACGCTGAGCACAGGCACTCGGTTTGAGATCACAACGAAGCTGAGCTCGCAATCGCAAAGACATCACGCAAACGAAGTCTGAGACTAAGAGAGAGCTCTCAACTGGAGCTGCCGAGCTGGGAGGGGAGCAATTAGGGATTTAGGGCACTGGATGTCAGTCACGCAAATGAAATGGGAAATGGCACACTATCGAAGCAAAAATTAGGGATCTTGGGTTGGGCTTGTGTCGAAGGATGAAGGGTTTGAGGAAAAAAAACATATACGGGCGGGCTACGGGTAGCCCAGTGGCATACCTGTAGCCTGCCCGTCATGTGTTAAATGGGCGGGTTTTTTGCCTGTTACATTGGGTAGGCCCAATCCAGGGAATTTTTCGCAGGTTCAGATGAACTGTACGGGTTACGGGTTCCGTGCTCTCCCCTAAGAAGAATATAATCATCAACACTTTCATGGAACACTGAGGACATGTGGATTGCTTTTACACCTCACCTTCCATCTCACTTGTCCGGCAACTGCGCAATTCTCCATCTCTTATTTCTGTCAATAGCCCATCGTCTTTTTGGGTTCCATCGCATCAGGAGTTGGAAGCAAGCCAGATTCAGCAACTACCGAGTCAGAAACATCTGGGCCAACGTACGTAACACCTTCACCTCAAGTAAACCTCACAACATGCTAGTGGCGTACTTCACAATTCACATGTATATGTTGACCCCCATTTTAGAGTTAAAGCAAAGGGCTAGGTGACAGGCCCGATTAACTTAGGTTGCTTCTGGACTACTATTGGGCCAAGACATTAGCCCAAATCAATTACAGAATGATCAAGCCTTAGGGGTTGGTGCATGTATGTCTGTGTATGAGGATTGTGTAAAATTGACAGGATATGTGTGGTGGCCAGGTTGCTCCCTACGTACTTGTCAATCATATATTCGCCTTCTCATTCCTATATGCACCTTCTCATTTGTCCCTCCCCATTTAACCTATTACTCTCCTTTTTTGCCTCCATTTCCATTGTCTTCTCCCATCATTTCGCTTCCTCCTCTTCTAATGTTATCCAGCTATATATCCCCATCTACATCACGACACGCTTCTATATTACTTCCAACCACTTCATACCCATTATTAATCTCAGTCCTTTCCTTTTGACCCCCATGCTTCTCTTTCATTTCCAATGCCCTTGCTCCAAAAACAATACATCTCTAATTATACTGTTTGATTATATGAGCCATTAATGCAGGCGGCCGTCCCAGTTTGAGCTGAATATATATTTTTTCTTTCGAGGTAGGCGAAAGCTAAGCAGCGCACAACGTTTAGCTAGGTTTCTCATGTGTCAAAGTTATTGTACAAAAGAGAGGCTTCTTTAAATACAGTAAAGTGGCTTTTACATAGAAAAATTATATTAAAGGCGGCTCAGCACGCAGTGAGCTAGACTGCAGAATTTCTGGGTTAATTGGTAGTGATCAGATTTCCACTAACAGGATCGCCTCGAGTATTACTCCTCAAGCGATGACATATTATATTGATGCTGTTCATTTTATATATCATATCGATCGCTGCTTTGCAATTGATCAGTTTTGATTGTTTAGCCCGCCGTGCTTTACATACGACAGTGTCCCACCATCCACCACAGCCAGCCAACTGAAGTTGAAACGGTAGCGATGGAATTCCGTCCGGGCGGGACCCATATATATATATATATATATAAACTACGGTAGATAGATGAAGGCCATAAAATTTTAGCCTCTCACTGACAACAAAGTTGTTTGGGGATTAATTCTCCTTATTATTGTATTGGCCGAGGCTGTTTAGAATTCTTTCACACACACATTAAACATTTCATGGATGGATCAATAGGAAGAACTGCGGAGCTCTAGAAGCTCGATCGCCAACTTGTTTAATATTTCTTTCTCCTCACTTGTGTATACACAGAGGAAAATATCTGTTACATATTATTTGTGCATGAACAACAGCACTGTATATATGCACCCTGATTCTATTTTTTTCCCTCGACGCAATAATAGTTATTGCGAACTATCAATTTCAGTATTGACGTCGCACGCGCAAGCATATATGAATTAAATATGCTTAATACCGACAAAAGAATCCACATCCATAACTAATCGTCGAATGGGCAGTTTAATTGAGGTTGATGTGAGTAATTAAAATAAAGGTCATCAATATTTGAACAGTTACTGGTTTTCTTTGAATATGGAAAAGGAAGAATGAATGTAAAGCCACGACAAGAGCAGTGGATTTAGGGAATTATCTGTGCATGTCTTGTTGTTCATGTAGAGTGGTGTGTGTGAGAGAGAGCATTGGGGGTAAGAGACACTGTATCCATTTGAGAATGAAACCACACAATTTAAGGTAACTATGTGATAGAAGCTTTGTCTGGTGTAAAAGTTACATTGTAATGATTTTATTTTTTCTACCAAACACACTTCTTACTTCCTCCTCAATCTTCACCTCACCTTCCCTCAGTAGAACCCCAACCAAACAAACCCTAGACTTTGAACCCTTGCATGAGTGGGGGCGAACAAAGAAATCACATTGTTAATGATGGAAAGGAAATAGATGAGGAAGTGGCATGGAGAGGGACTTGATGGTTGCACGTGTTTGAGTTTGACAAACACGTTTTTCTGGGCCACCGCTGAGTGACAAACACGATTGATGAGTGTAAAAAATGTAAGGCTTTATGAAACACAAGTGTGAAAATTGTAAGCAACTACTCCCTACCTTTCACATCACAGCTCATTCTTAATTAATAACTTTACCAAAAAAAAAGATGGCTAGCTCTTTAACTTTATTTAAAAATATTTTTAACCCTATCTATATTGAAGAATAGGGAGAGACAGTATATTTAGTTTAAAAATATATACTGATAGATTTTTAGTTGAATATTTCACTGATAGATTTAAGGGTAGGAATAATGTGCCCGTTTGGAAATGTGGTAGAGAAGTACTTTTACGTAAGTTGAGGTAAATATGTGAAAGAGATTATCTCATTTTACAAAAAAAACACTCTTGAATATGCGTTTGACTTTTACTAACATGAGCAAGTCTAATATTGGAGAAAAGTTCATGAATAATCAGCGATTAAATGAATCGTATTAAACACTGTAATAATTTGGTTTAGAATAAAAAGCAAGAAGGAAAACGGGACCGTGAGAAAGGCAGAACGCAATGTCTGGGGAAGGGCCGACCCAGCAGGTTAGTGGCAGACAATCAAAACGTTACCCTCTCCTCCTCCTCCTCCTCTCAAACACTGCTCTTACATTTTTAGCCTTTCTTCTCTTTTTATATATAATTAATTAATTAATGCTCCAATTTCCCCACTAACTCGTTTATCTCTAAATTAATCAACTCCTAATTGCTTCGCCCATACCACTACCACTGCCTTCTTTCTTTATGATTCCCTGGCCTCATCAATCATTACCACTCTGTCACACTCCTACATCTCCCATCCCCATGCTCTCCTTCTCTCTCTGGCTGGGTGTTTTACTTTTAACCACTTTTAATGCTTTTGATAATAAAACCCCTCTCACATATTTATATTTAAATTTGTAAAATTATTTTTTTAATAAATTTTTAAACAGGCAAATATGTTTTCGGTTCTTTCAATATATACCATGCTTGGTTTTAAACACATAATTTAGTTGAGAAGTTAGTTCTGATGCAAAATGCAAGCCTTCAATTCATTTCATACGTTAGATTTATAATTTACTTTCTGAGTTATCTCCATTGATTAAGAAACTTTTTTTATCAAGAGAGGACATAGTTTTCACTACGTATTTCATGGAAACTGATGTATTTTTATATTTACGATGGGATGGAGTGTGTTCCAATGAAGACGACCAGCTGCACACACGGCCGCTTCAGTTCTCATATTTCATAGCACGGTCAATAATTCCAGGGTTGGGTTCCCCCCGGGGGGAGGGGGAAGCGACTTGCTTCAGTTACCTTGTTCCTTTTGTTTTGGGAGAAGTGTGACCTCATCGATCATTAAGCAATAATCTGAGCTATGTTGCTGTGGATAGAGAAGTTAAAATGAAAACGCAACAGAGCTTCGAATTGGAGCGAATAATATGGGAGCAAAGTCAGTAATGGTTGAAAAACACAAAGCAGTGGATCTAACCTTGAGTTAAAAAAAACGCTAGAGCTAGCTAGACAAGAAGAAGTTGCGTGTGTCTGTGTGTGTTAATATATATAATCACTTTATTTGATGATTAATTGTGGAAAAATAAAAGCAGGAAGGCTGGCAATTGAGTATATAGTTATGGCGATTATATGCGATGTGATGGCTTAGAAGATAATGCTTCTAATGAGTCGTTGCGCTATGATGCTTAATTTAATAGCCCAGGGGCACAACACACTAATGACATCATAATGACGCCGTGATGTGACAGCCTATGCTTAGCTAACAATAATTTATAGAGACCTAGCTGTAGGATATAATGCCTTATTAGTTGCGTAGATTCTGTTTATAATTATTTAGCTAGAAATTAGTGTCATGACGAATCTGATCTACAATTTCAAAGGTTG
>JANTPZ010099473.1:0-20961 GCA_025593235.1 Vachellia pachyceras
AAAAAAAATCAATTATATGAATTTAGTATAACATGGTTATGAATATTAAAAGAGCAGTTGTAGTTGGATATATTATCATCTGGCAAATATAACTGTTACTCCTTATCATAAATATAAAATCTTATTCATACTGTAAATTACACTATAAATTAAACTGGGTATTATAGTTAGGAGGCAATAATGTACTCCCTCCAGTTCAATATAAAAGACGGTGTTAACTAATTTATACAAATCAAGGAATACTATAGGCGAAAAAAATCAAGCAATGCTAATTAAGTTATTTAATATGTTTTAAATTAATAAAAGTGACATATTTTACCCCTATTAAAGAATGTGATTTTTAAATCCCCTATACAAAGAGTAAAAGTGGTAAACAATCATTAATCTCCTGTTAATCTCCTGTTAACAATTTAATAGTCATGTTAAGTAGATAGAAGTGTTTGTTGTGCTAAAGAGTTAGAAGTATACTCTGCAGCCTCAGTCAAATTATTAAAATTACCATTTACCGGATGTGGATTAAAAAAAATGTAATGTTGACTATTAAATTGTTATCCCAGAACCTAGAACAAGGAAGGTTACTGTGACCATTAGCAAAACTAACTATGGCATATGTAAATATTTTTTTAGGTAAAATATGTGTGTGAGTTGGGTCCCAAGGATTCATAATGATCAAGATATCTCTTCAGATTCAAAAATACTTTTACGTAGATATTTATACATTACCCATCAATATGACCCTTACATACACTAAGCAAGTTGTTGGTGCATTATTTCGAGGTTATGTAAAGAGTTGAGTTATCATGGGACCAAAAACATTATTCACATGGTAACAACAATGAGAGTAAAAACATTATACCGGTGACCACTTTAAGGAAACACAACTCGCGGTACATACTTGTCTTTACATTGCATCCCAATTGATGCCTCAGGAAACTTGAAATTCCATCATGATTCTAAATATAAGACCTTATTTATAATGCAACTATGTTATGAACAAGGTTTTATAAGATCTCATTTTGGATCGGAGGTAGACAGGCAGTACGTTTAGCAGTCACTGACTTCACATGGCAACAACATGAAAGTAAGGTTGAAAGGAAAATTCAAGTGTAAATATTATCTATCTTGACCTAAGTCAAATAAATGAACTGTGCAAGTCATAAGCATTATTGACTTGTGTGAAATCAATCGTATAAACCAAATTTAAAGGGAGGTTCGTCCTCGTGCTACAAACTCTTCAAAAAAAAAAAAAAAGACAATGGCTTGTTTGGCAACGGGGTGGTGAAGTGCTTTGACATAAGTTGAAGTAAATATATGAAGAAGATTATCTCATTTTACAAAAAATACTGTTGAACGGGTTTTTGGGGAGTCTAGAAGCTTTGCCAAAGATGGCCTATGAGAAAAATAATGCATGGAGAAGGAGAAGATGACAACATGGAAACTATTCACTGACGACAAAGCAAAACATTACTTGGAACAAAGATTGGGGGAGCGAGAATGCTTCGTTAGAATGAATTTGAACACCTGAGAAGGCAAAGTGAATGGAGAATTTGAGTAATATTTTGATGAAATGGGAGGTTGGAACTTGGGAGATGAGAATCCTTTATTGCTTCTGTTTTCAAAACATCAGACGTAGTTGGCGAGGTAGAAATTGTTCCTTAATAGGAACATGTTGGATATACTTCTATAGTCAATTTAATGGGTAGGAAGAGGATATTTTATTTGATCGTCAACTCGTTGAATTTCTTACGTGAATGTACAGTTGTACTCTTCATTTATCATATATATGTTGAATTTATTCTCATGTGTTATAATAGATGTTAAATATGGATAAAGTTAAAATAATGTTGAATTTAAAGACAGACTTAATAAGGTTTAAACTTTTTCTCCATCTGTGTGAAACATACCGTAAATGACTTATAAATATGATTAAATGAGTATGTAATAAGGATTAGATACAGTACAACCAGAGTTATGCAATGTATCGAAAGGGTTCTATGATGCCGAATACATTATTACGAACTGGGGCACAACATTAAGATATGTCGAAGGTATTAAGTTGGGAGTTCAAAACATGTGTCACATGCGAAAATTGCAGCTTTGTGAATTGAACCAGAAAAGATAAAAAAATATATAATAGAATAATCTTTTTTTAATAAACACTTAATCCTTTTCAATTGACCACAAAGATTATGTTAAAAGAAGTGGCAATGTAAAATAATCAGGCGACAAGGAACAGCCAAGAAACGGTACAAACAAACATGACTAAAATGCGTTCCAAGGGAAAATAATAAAATATTACAACTTGGCAATCTCTTGCACAAGAAACACCTTCCCAATCCTGAAATATTATATTAATTTCGACGTGTGACTTGTGAAAAAGCAAAGGGTAGTGATATCTGACAACGATTCAAAATTTCTACCAAAAGTTTATGAAAATTCTTTAATTATAAAATTTACTGTCCAAAATTATTGCACAAAGTTAAATAAGAATTGTATTCACTGAAAAATGAACTGTAATTGCTCAAGAAACTTGATCCCTATATATCTTTGAGAATTGAATTTCGCAATGGGGGATTGTTTAGCAATTTTCCCTAAACTTTGTTTTAGTTGTGTGTAACTTATCTTTTAATTATGCAAAATAGACGTTTGTACGTAGTTACAAGATTGAAGATGAGTTGCATCTGCTCAATCCTTAGTTCTTAAGCTTTTTGAGCACTGAATTTTGCAACAGGGCGATTTTTTTATTAATTTCCCCCTAAATTATTTTCCTCCCGACTTAACCCATTGTTCCACCATATAACAGAAGCTGAGAGACAAGAACACAGCACAATTCATCTATACCACCAAAAGTGAAGGTATCTGCAAAAAACATGGAAAGCAAACAAGTAGAGATCATCGGAGGAGAAGAGTTGTTTGAAGCTCAAGCAGATTTGTTCAAACACATATTTAGTTTTGTAAGATCTATGTGCCTTAAAACTGCTCTCCAGATGGGAATACCAGACATAATCTTCAACCATGGCAAACCCATCACTCTTCCTCTGTTAGTCTCAGCTCTTAAAATCAACCCTTCAAGGTCCAACCATGTCCACAGGCTCATGCGCTTACTGGTTCACTCAGGAATCTTCACTTCAACAAAAATCCCCAAACAAGATGAAGAAGAAGAAGAAGAGGGTTATGATCTCACACCATGTTCTAGGCTTCTTCTCAAAAACAACATCCCTTCCATGTTTGCTTATGCTCTGGCTGTGTTTCATCCTGCTGTAATGAACCCAGTTCAGTTCTTGGGAGACTGGCTTTATAACCAAGAAGAAAATAATAATACAGCTTTTCAAAGTTGCTTTGGGATGGAGTTTTGGAGATATGGAAGCGAGAATCCTGAGTTCAGCAGAGTTTTTAATGAAGGTATGGTCAGTGATTCTGGGATGATGAACTTGGTTATGAAGAAGTGTAAGTCTGTGTTTTGGGGCTTGAAGTCTTTGGTTGATGTTGGAGGAGGCAAAGGTGGAGCAGCCATGGCCATTTCTGAGGAATTTCCAGATCTGAAGTTCACAGTTATGGATCTTCCTCATGTTGTTGCAGATATGAAGGATATTGACAATCTACAGTTTGTAGAAGGTGATATGTTTCAGTCTATTCCTTCTGCAGATGCCATTCTTCTTAAGGTACGTACGACACAAAAACTTCAGTTTAAAAACGTTAAAATGTAAATAAGATTCTTTTGCTGTTCAAATTCACTGACTAAAAACTATACGTTTTGATCCTTTTAACTTTATATGAAGCTTTAGCTTGATGCTTTAATTTTTAATTTTGTAAAGCATCCTTTAATTTTTATATTATTATTATTATTATTAATTTTTACCAACATTTCAAATTCTAATATCTGCAGTTTTGGACCCTTTGTTAACAGGGTTAAAAAATTGAAAAGATACTTAATAAAATTATGAAGATACTGAATAAAATATTATATGCAGTTAAATGAGTAAAGATGCACTTTTAGGATTGATTAATTGTAATGTATGGTGCATTCAAATTGAGATAAAAAATTAAAAAAATATGGATATAAAAATATAAATAATCCAATATATATATACACATTCATTTTAATTTTTTGTTTTGTTAACTTTCAATTTCAAGCAGCTGCATGACCATAAAGAACTACTGATAGTTAAAATTAATGTTGTGTTGTTTCACATGATTGTTTCTTCCTCAAATCATTAGAGCATGTTTAATTTAATTAAACTGTGTTTTTTTTTTTGCAAAAAATATGTACAAGAATATGAACCAAATTGATTAAATATTTTTTAAACTTAAGAAACTAAATTAAATGTATATTTAAATCTTTTTAATTGCAAAATTCTTACTTGAATGTTTCATTAAATGTTTAGTTTTAACAAGATACATAATGTCCCTCTACTTTATTGAATAAAGCATTTTACTCTTTCTAGTACCAGCTAACTATATAAAACTATTTGATATAGTTAATTTCATGTATATGTATGTATGCATGTAATTCATCCAATCAACAAATCAAGGCACTTTAAAGAATCGACTATTGAAGCTAGCTTTTGATGGCGCACAAAAATATATTAAAAAAAATTGTCTTCAACCACTTCACTACTTTTAAAATGATAAGGTGGGAGCAAAGTTGAGAATTTTATCCTTTAAAAAAATCCCAAAAATTTAATTCAATGCTTTTATTTTCATAACCAAAATTCCTCACGAAGTTTTGCCAAGGATTCATTTTTCTTACAAAATTTTAGAATTTTTCTCTTCAAAATATTATGCCAACTTATGGGGTAAAAATAGCTTATTGTGTTTGTGCTTTATGAGTTTTGTTCAAAGCTCCATTGAACTTTGAACAATGTACAGATAGCTCATTGACCTCTTAAACTTTATTTTTATGTATTTATAACCTCATCAAACTTTAAGTTATACACATATAACCCCCAATAAGTTTTAAGCAACACGCGGATAAGTTTATGAGGATTCGTTGTAAAATTTCAAAAGCTAAAAATTGATTATATATATGCATGACATATAAAGTTTAAGAAAGTACAAATTGTACCGTAAACGAGACGTTATATTAAGAATAAGAGATAGTATAATTTAACCATACATGAGTGATGAAAATCTAAATGGCTGTTAATTGACAGCTGGCATTGCACACATTGAGCGATGAAGAGTGCGAGAAGGTATTGAAGAATTGCAAAGAAGCTATTTCAAGTAAAGGGAAAGTAATAATAATAGATATAGTCATCAATAGTGATGAAGAGAAAGATAAGCATGAAATGACAGAAGCCAAGCTTTATTTTGATGTGATGATGATGTGTTTGGTGAATGGAAAGGAAAGGGATGAGAAAGAATGGAAGAAGCTCTTCTTTGAAGCTGGATTTAGTCACTACAAGATAACAAATTTATTTGGTTTAAGGTCTCTCATTGAAGTTTATCCTTGAGCAAAGTGAAGTCTCATGGGCCTCTTATATGGAAATTAAAGAAAGAACCGTTATGTTCACAACTTGTGATATTGCAATTTCTTGAATAAAATTTTATATTTGAAATTGATGATTCAAATCTTAAAGGATTCCTTATTCTTTGTTATTTTCAAAATGGACAATGTTAACTAGTAATCATTGATATTGATGTAAGAAGCTCTGACTACTTAAATATTAGGTCTCGAGTTCAAGTTTATGTTAATCAAAGAGGTTTTACACATTTAGGTAATCCAAAAAAATTGTCTTTTGTGATCATTGTGTTTTTAGTATATATAAATAAAATGTCAAGACAATAGATTAAGAAATTGAAAAGTTGGGGGATATTTCTTTTTTTTTAATGATCAACAAGGCAGACACCAAAAGTTAATTGACAAAAAATAATGAAGTCCTTGCTAAACATCATTAGGTTCGGCCTTCTTTAAATGGGTTCTAGACATTTTGAGAGAGCGAAAGACCCCAATAATTAGGGGAAATTCCTATGAGATTCCAAATAAGCAATATATAATACTAAAAGATTTCACAATAAATAAATATTATGGAATAAATTCTAATGTAAGAAATAATAACAGATTTATATTGCTCATTTAGGGCTTGTTTGGAAACCGATTTTGAAAATTAGGTTTGGTTTCAAAACCTAGGTTTTGTCTAAGTACAAAATTTTTTCTGAAAAGCTATTTTGGTTACAAAACCTCAGTTTGAAATATAGGTTTTCTATTTCCTACTTTTTCCTCTTTTTCTACTTTTTCCTCTTTCATCTTTCCTACTTTTTTCCTTCTTTCTCTTTCATCTTTCCTAATTTTTCCTTCTTCTCTTTCCTCTTTCCTACTTTTCATTCTTTCTCTTTCCTTTTTCCTATTCACTTTTTTGCCTCGAAATCCGTAAAAGCTAATAACTTCCCAAACATAAGAGCTTGTTTGGATGTGATTTTGAAAATAGCTTTTACAAATTCCGAGGTAAAACCTAGGTTTTGGAGAATATATTTTGAAAAATAGATTTTACAGATTTCGAGGCAAAACCTAGGCTTTGAAAAGTGATTTATGTTTGAGAAGTTATTAGCTTTTACGGATTCCAAGGCAAAAAAGTGGGTAGGAAAGAGAAAGAAAGAAAAAGTAGGAAAGATGAAAGAGAAAAAAGTATGAAAGACAAAACCTAGGTTTCAAACTGAGGTTTTATAACCAAAATAGCTTTTGGGAAAAAAATTTTGCTTGGACAAAACCTCAATTTTGAGGTAAAACTTAGGTTTTGAAATCAAACCTAAGTTTTAAAATTGGTTTCCAAAATGCCCTAAATCACTTTCAAAACCTAGGTTTTGCCTCAGAATCTGTAAAAGCTATTTTCCAAAATCTATTCTCCAAAATCTACGTTTTTCCTTAAAATCTGTTAAAGCTATTCTGAAAAGAGTTTCCAAATAAGCCAATGAGACTTTTTGTTAATGCCATTCCTTCCTTAGACTTCATAGTCATTTTCCTTAATAATTATTCATAGTTATTTTCCTTAATAATTACTATAGCATGAACAAGGGAAAACAAACTAACATTGATAATTAGGATGGTAAATCTACTATTTCAAACAAGGCATGAAAACCAGAAGATGCCTCTTTAACGAATAAAGAAACTTGTACACACACCCTACAATCTTACCTCAACTTTATCATAAATTAAGCACAAATTCGTAGGGTGAAAATCTATTAACTTAACCAAAACAACAATATTTCAGTGTTCATGAAAAAAATAACATAAATTTCACCATGTTTGACCTGTTCAACCCATCAAGTTGACTGAGTTTTACCCAGTGAAAATTGAATTGCAATAGCGATACAACGTAGCCTGCAAAGTATTTGTGGTTATTTTGGTTCATGATTATCAAAGAATATTGTGAAATAAACCACTTCCACAAAATCAGTACCAAGTTTTATCTTCATAATCCTATTCATATTCAGATAAAAGGAAAATTTTGAACTATAGAGTTCCAGTTCCGTCCAAAGAGATTGGCACGAGTATATCTCACGGCTCTAGTTAGCTGCCTCCTCTTGCAACAGTCAATTTCCCCACCAAAGTCAATCCTTCAAGTCCTTAACTCTTAATTTCTTCCTCGTACAACTGTTTTAGCAATACAATCCAATGATTCTGAGTTCAAAATAAACATTACCAAAGGCAACACACATCTCTTGGTTGGCAAGTACAAGTTAACACTTGATTTGCCCAGTTACGGAAGGTCAACGATGCCTCTATCAAATTAAATATTATGTACCAAAGATGAAGGAAGGTGGAGTCCTGTTTTGAGGGACTAAGTTTGGTAAGTACAACAAGTTAACACTTGATTTGCCCAATTACGAAAGGTCAACGATGCCTCTATCAAATTAAATATTATGTACCAAAGATGAAGGAATGTGGAGTCCTGTTTTGAGGTACTAAGTTTACAAAATGAAGCAATATATATAATCATCTTCTATCTATCTTCCATTGGATCCCCTTGAAAGGAAAATAATAATAATAATAATGGAATTCTATTTCCAGAAAGAGTACATTGATCTTGTTCTGGTTCCTTGTGGATTGCTAATCATGTTTGGTTACCACCTCTTTCTCCTTCACAGGTGCCTTCATCGTCCTCACACCACAAGCATAGGCTTTGAGAACTATAACAGAAAAAAATGGGCTCAAAAAATCATGCAGGCAAGTCCTCCTACTTCCTCCATTGTCATTGATTCCTTTTCGTTTTCTGCATAATAAGGATGCCCAGATATATATGGCATCAGACATAATACAATATATGGACTAGTAACACAAACAGGAAAATCGATCTCACCTTCTCTTTGTTTGTTGTTGTTTGAATCTTAGCCCCAAAAGTTTTCATGTAGGAGATATGGGTATCGGGATTTTTTTTAGTAGTATCTCAAAAATATTAAAAAAGGAGCAAAATAACACTTTTAATGGTAAAGAGCGATATTACTTCTTTTTTAACCCTTATGGTTTTGAGGCGATATTGGTTCAAAACAAAAGCTTTTGCATACCCCTAACTCCTACCTGAAAAACTTTCGGGATAAATTGAATCTTAACCCAAAAAAATTAAGAAAAAAGAAGAGTGCCTATTTATGGCATCAGACATAATACAATATATGGACTAGTAACACAAACAGGAAAATCGATCTCACCTTCTCTTTGTTTGTTGTTGTTTGAATCTTAGCCACAAAAGTTTTCATGTAGGAGATATGGGTATCGGGATTTTTTTTAGTAGTATCTCAAAAATGTTAAAAAAGGAGCAAAATAACACTTTTAATGGTAAGGAGCGATATTACTTCTTTTTTAACCCTTATGGTTTTGAGGCGATATTGGTTCAAAACAAAAGCTTTTGCATACCCCTAACTCCTACCTGAAAAACTTTCGGGATAAATTGAATCTTAACCCAAAAAAATTAAGAAAAAAGAAGAGTGCCTATTTATGGCATCAGACATAATACAATATATGGACTAGTAACACAAACAGGAAAATCGATCTCACCTTCTCTTTGTTTGTTGTTGTTTGAATCTTAGCCACAAAAGTTTTCATGTAGGAGATATGGGTATCGGGATTTTTTTTAGTAGTATCTCAAAAATGTTAAAAAAGGAGCAAAATAACACTTTTAATGGTAAGGAGCGATATTACTTCTTTTTTAACCCTTATGGTTTTGAGGCGATATTGGTTCAAAACAAAAGCTTTTGCATACCCCTAACTCCTACCTGAAAAACTTTCGGGATAAATTGAATCTTAACCCAAAAAAATTAAGAAAAAAGAGGAGTGCCTCTTTATCCATATGCAACAAATGAGCTACACAACAAACTGGAGAATTCAGATTGATGTATGCATTACCCATTCATGAGAGGGATAAGCTAGCAAGGCTTAACCTAATCAATCATCTTACAGGTTTAAGTTTTTAATTTTTCCGCTTTCACATTTTAGCCTTTCAGTCTTAAACAAAAAATTAAGGTCATGTTCTAGCTACTAGGCCATATTTCTCATTCTTGTATATGGTAATGATCAGATGCAAAACAGGGATGTTGAGAATGCTCTTTCAGTAATTTCATCAAACATATCGTCTGCAACTTTCTTAGCCACAGTTTCCTTAACTGTCTGTTCTATAATCGGAGCCTGGATAGCCAACAGTAAAGGAAACGTGTTCGAGAGTTCAATAATCTATGGAGACACAAAACCAATCACCATATCCATCAAGTACATAAGCTTACTTACCTGCTTCCTCCTTGCTTTCTCATGCTTCGTTCAATCAACCAGACACTTCGTTCATGCGAATTACCTCATATGCACACCGGATCTGGACTTACCGGTACCGGTGAGCAGCGTCGAAAATGCCGTCATAAGAGGAACTGAGTTCTGGACACTGGGTCTTCGATCACTCTATTTCGCCATGAATTTCTTGATGTGGTTCTTTGGGCCGATTCACATGTTTGTTTCATCGATCGCCTTGGTGATTGTTCTTCATTGGCTTGACTATAATACAAGGCCTCTGCATCCAACTGGTTTACAGGGACTTGGTACTCAGAAACCCAGAGGTCAAATTCAAAAGGGAAAATCTACTGGTGTGGTATAGTTCATTGGTGAATTTGTGGAACAATTTGATTTTTTTTTTCTTTTCTTGATGAATAAGCTTATAGATTAGACTGGGGGAGCAAAGGGGTGATTATAATTTTGAGGACAGAGAGAAGGGAGATGAAGGAAGGATTCAATGAATCGGATTGGAGGAGAGGCCGTAATAGTAATGCATTTGGATGTTGAAAATAAATTTAGATTTTCTGGAAGAGAATAACAGATTAACGGTCTGGTGACATTGAAGCTCGTTCGCGCCAAAGAGGTTTGGTCTTCGAAGATCGAGAAAGTCGGCATGTGTGGATAATGTGAAGACTAAGAACATAGGGTCCATTTAGAAACAGACATGGGAATGAAAACTGAGACAGAGATGAATACAAAATTTAAAAGTAAGTTTCAATCACGTTATATATAAATTGAGATAAAACTCCTTTCATATACTTACCTTGAAATCCGTAAAATTGTTCTCCCAACAGATTTTTAAACACACATTATATTTAGTATGTCATAAAATGGAGGTTTATATTTAAAATTGTGACGTAGCTGGGGAGTAGAACATTGCAAAGAAGCACTAGTTATTCTAAAATGTTGATTAGAGCGATGTCACCCCTCAATGCACTTGTTGCAATTTTGCCTTTTAGACTTTAGTTAAGGAATATCGATATTTACTATTATTAACTTCAATTTAATTTTGGGTTAAAGAATATATAGCCCCTAAGATACCCATAGATAAATAATAGATACCCTAAAATGGGTGAAGCAATTGACAACCATGTTTCTTCATAAAAAAAATAGGATTAATGTTCATTTTTCTACGGAAGTTTTTGTTGAGGAACGCTTAGCGTCCAGAAGTTTTTTTTATCCAATATTACCTTGAAAGTTTTAAATAGAAACAATGTCGTTTTGAAAGTCTAAAATAAAACCAATGTCACCATTTACGTTACAGAATGTTAAGTTTAACCATAATTTAACTGAAATTGCTAACGTGATATCTCCCGTTTAACAATTAATAAGCATTTATCATTTAAATATGTTAAGTTGAAGCAAAATTGTTCCATTTTTAAACTTCTAAGGTAAAACTGCATCAAAAAACTTTTAGATGCTGCATTTCTGAGAGAAAACTTCATACACAAAAATACACATTAATCCTAAAAGGCAATGTTATGAAACCCCGATTGGACCGAAAACTTGTGAACCAGCCTCTAGTCCTGTTCGATTTTGCATAGTTGACCCCGGGTTGGGTCACCCTGATTTAACCTGGGGTCAACTCTGTCGATCCAGTTACCTTTTTTTAAATACAAAATTTTATTTTAAAAAACTAAAATATTGAATTTTTTAAAATTTAAAAGGTAAAAAATAAAAAACAAAATCCCTTCTCAACACATGTTCACTATCGCGTCTACATATGCTCATATTCTTTTCAATTATTTTTAGATGAATTTTTTTTAAAATTTCATATTTGAAAGTTAAAAAAAAAAAGAACCCCTTACCATATATTTTAATATTTTATTAGGATAAATATTTTGAAACTGTAAATGATGTTGAATTATAAAAAAGCTATCAATATATGATTGATTTGGTAATTCTTATTTTGTTAGTAATTGAATTTACTACTTAGTTTTTGGAATTTTCGATTTTAGATAGTTTGATTGTATCAATGTGTGATGAGATTTATTTTTTAATTTTTTTTTATTCCTCACCGGTCTGATCCCCTGTTTAACTCCGGTCTGACCAACTGACCCTTAACCCACTGCCTTGTCTGGTCCTATCCCCGGTCTGAGTTTGAAAACATTGCTAAAAAGTATTGCATCATGTTTATAATGTCACATGATTTGCCAACAAGATATTCATTATCAAAAGGAAGTTTTAGTCTGTGCTAATAATCACTAATAGTACTTTTACAAGTTATATATTTCCTTATAACTAGTTTAGATGTACATGTATTTAGCAAGACCATTAGAAGAACGTTGGCATGGGATAACAACTTTTATTTTTTTTACTAACGAATCGTTAGTTGACAAGCTAAATGGCAATCCATTTGTTCAACCAAATGTCAATTTAGAGTTAATGGTTAATGTCAATGTCTGTTAGTTAAAGAGTTACATTACAGCAAGGGTTAATATCATTTTTTATCTCCAAATTTACAAAAAAATTTGATTTTAGTTCCTCAGGTTTCAAATCTATAGTTTTTGTCCCTATGGTTTTATAAAGACTTAATGTTGTACGGGGACTAGAAGCAAAATTAGTCAAAAGTACAGGGATTAAAAGATTTTTATTTTGATCCATATACTTTTAACAACTTTTTATTTTGATCCATACATTTGACAGCGATAATTATAACTGTTAAGCATTCAAATCCTTATGGAACTATAGGAACTAACGTTATGTGTGAAATTTGAGAGACTTAAGGAATGCATTGCTCTAAGGAATAGTTTAGGATGAACGGCACTCCTCACAAAATAATTTTCCGCTGATCCCCCAGGCCCCTAGAACTGAAAGATTACTAGCTCCCAAGGATGATATGCATTGATATTATAAGGATGTATAACGATATTTGGGAATAGCAAGCATGTAAAATTCATTCTCATATTCAACTAATGTACAATCTCAGGTTGTTTATCTGTTTATACTATCATAACTTATTTTAGATATCATTATTAGTAATAGTGAGCCCTATAGCCCTAGGTGGCTGATGAGGAAAGGCTACAAGGATCTGATTACAAGTAAAATGAAATTATATTGATATCATAAAAATATTACAGAGATTTGATGAAAATCATATTAAACTATGAAGATTTGATTAAAAAAGCTACATGAACTTAAATTAAAAATAGAGTGAAACTATAGGGTTGGGGAATAATTTTTCCTCCAAGTTAGTACTAAAAAGTTTTAGAGATTAAGAATAATTTGGGAAAAAAGAGTGAGATTACTCAATTACCCTTTTGATCATACTGGTACTTTTGATTCGGTTTTAACTTTGCTCCTCTAATTGGCTTGATGCCAGCACCGAACTCAGCTGTTGCAGGACTCGTGTATTAAAAGTGGGGCTCATTATCATATGTTAGTGTCTCTCCCCACTTAGAGAAACTTTATGAAACAAAAAAAAATTGAAACTTATAATCGGTTCTGGTAAGCTGTCTCCTCTTTGAAAAGTCAATTTTCCTACCAAAGTCAATTGTTTAACTCTTTAATTCCTTCCTCTTACAAACACTATTAGCTGTCCAATCCAATAATTCCATAGAGTTCAAGATATGCACATCAGAGAGTTGGTAGGTACAACGTACAAGTTACAACCAATTGTCAAAGATGCCTCTATCAAATTAAATATTAAGCATAAAAGATGGAGGTGTATTCCTCTTTTGAACCACCAAGTTTGTAAAACGAAGCCGTATATATATATATATATATATAATCTGATCAATCATGATGATTAAAATCCCTCAGTTAATCATCATCATCCTCTGATCCATCTCATATTTTCATTCACTGAAACTCCTTGAAAGTAAAAATACTGATAATAATCATGGAGCTCCATTTTCAGAAGGAGTACCTTGATCTGGTTCTGGTCCCTTGTGGATTGCTCACCATGTTTGTTTACCACTTATTTCTCCTTTACAGGTACCTTTATCGTCCTCACACCACAAGCATGGGCTTTGAGAACAACGACAAAAGCGAATGGGTTCACAGAATCATGCAGGCATGTCCTTCTTGTTGTTCTTCTTCCTCCTCCTACTCCTTCATTCTCGCTGTCTTCCTTCAGTTTCCTGCATAATAAAGTAGCCCCAAATTTTCAGTGTCATTCATAACACAATATGGTCACATATATAAGAATATTATCATGTCTAAATACAGTTTGAAATATTCTGTTATATGGAACAATTTGTTTCTCAAGCACGAGACCAAAATCAACTTCTCTTAATTTTGAATTGTAATAAAAGATTGTGGTGGGGGGGGGGAGCGAAGGAGAATCCCTCTTCATTTCTGGATAGTCAGGTGTCTCCAATACACACAACTAATGAACTACATAGCAACAGAGATCATGTTTGACTACTCATTGGAAACTATCAAACACCATGGTTTTAATCCCAACCCATAATCATGATTTTGATATTTAGAGCAGTCAGATATGCATATCTAATTCAATATGAGAGGGATAAGCTTGGCTTAACCTCATCAATATTAACGGAAATTCAACTTAACGCTTAATGCTGTTGTCAGTCCAAGCAATCTTATCAAATTTTGATTTTAGTCATTAGTTTTAAACCGTTGTTCTCGAATCCTAAAGTTTCTTAAGGACTTGTTTTGTGTTTAAACATTCTTAAATATAAACATCAAAACCAAAAATCGTTAAAAGTAGAAGGATCAAATAAGTATTGGTTTTAATCCATATAGTTTTAACGAGTTTTACTTTTGTTTCCTATAGTTAAAGATGTTAATTCAAATCAGATCCTTATGAAATTATAGAGACAGAAAAACTATAAATTAAAATTAAAAGTAACAAAATCAGAATTTGTTCAAGGTGTGAAAGAATCAACAATATCATTAAACCTTTTTATTTTTAACAATAATTAAAGACATGGGCTAGTTACTGGGTCATATTTCTCATTTTTTTTTATATGCTGATGATCAGATGCAAAACAGGGATGTTAAGAATGCTCTCTCAGTACTTTCATCGAATATATCAGTTGCAACTTTCTTAGCCACAATTTCCCTAACAATCTGTTCTCTAATCGGAGCCTGGATAGCCAACAGTAAAGACAATGTGTTTCAGAGTGCATTAATCTATGGAGACACAAGATCAATCACCATATCCATCAAGTACATATGCTTACTAATCTGCTTCCTAGTTGCTTTCTCTTGCTTCGTTCAGTCAACCAGACACTTCGTTCATGCGAATTACCTCATATGCACACCGGATTTGGACTTGCCAGTACCAGTGAGAAGTGTAGAAAACGCTGTCATAAGAGGAACTGAGTTCTGGTCTTTGGGTCTTCGAGCTCTCTACTTCGCCCTTAATCTGTTGCTATGGTTCTTTGGGCCGATTCCCATGTTTGCTTCTTCGATCGCCATGGTGCTTGTGCTCTATTGGATCGACTACAATTCAAAGCCTCTGCATCCTACTAAGTTTCAGGTACGTAGTTTCCAGAAACCCAGAAGCCTTATTCATAAGGGAATGTCTAGTATGGCATAGTTCATCAGCAAAATTGTTGGGATCAATAGACTTTGCGGACTTTCATTAGATGCACCGGGTGCGGTCGCAAACTTGGATTTTCAGAAAATTAGGTATATATCAGTGCTATGTAATTTATTTTACACTCATTTATTTGTTAGTTTTGAACCCACTAAATTTTTTCTCAAATTCTTCTCAAAAGATATTGAGAATAAATCTCACTTATCTTCACAAAAAATAATTTACACCCTTAAACCAGAGTCCTGAGTCCACCACTGCTTCCTTGGATTGATGAGTAAGATGATTCCGTTAGTTGGCAAACTCCAAGATTATGTATCACCTTTGGAAATACATACATTGTAAGCAAAAAAAATTCCTTTGATAAAATAAATGTAATATAAATCTCAACGTTTATATAAATATAAATATATTTTACTAAAATGTATTTTCTAACTGTTTTTTAAATGACGGGAAAGTGGGATTACGGTCGAGAAGTGGGATGAGAGATTCAAGAGGATTGGAGGATGTGAGCACTATTGTGTAAATTTGAAAAATCTTTTGTGAACAATACATGTAAGTTAAGATAAAAAAGCATCTTGAAATCTGTAAAAAGCATTTTAAAATTCATAAATTTTTTTTGGATTCCCTAAATTCTTCTTGAAATCCATACTCTTTTCTTCAACAGATTCCCAAATACACACAATAATACATTAAACGTTTGATTTATATTAAGAAATATTAACTGCTTAACTCCAAAAAAACGAAAGAGCAGAGTCAGTGACATTACAGAAATCAGTGAAAGTACAAAAAACCCAACAAGTTTTACTTTTGATAAGGAAGCAGATAATAATAACTAACGACGTTATGGGTTCGAATTCAACTGTTGATATAAACATACTGTTACTGGACAATTTGTAAATATATCTGCAACTGCTTTTTAAAATAGAAGGCGTATACAAACCTTATTAGTGAGTCTCGGAACTCACCTGAAAGCTGAACTTTTATACCATAGGATAAAAGAAAGTGCAAGGAAAGGTGAGAAATTGGGCTCCGATGCTATTACAACCTGAAGATGTTAGTGTTTGTTGCTTTAATTTAAAAGGGAAAAAAGGTGAGAGAAGTGTGTGAAAAAGAGTGTTGGATTTTCTTGATTTTTTTTTAAAAGACATGCGTCCTCCAATTATAGGTAATTCTGTTCGAGAAACTATCAAGCATTAGATGTGACATCTAGGGCTGAACAAAAGGTCCGTAACCAGTTGAAGCCGCCCGGAGATTTGTCCGTTTTGGCCCGCCCAAAACTGACCCGAGATAGGCGGGCTAGCACGTTAAACGGGATGGGCTACAGGCACACCCTCGGGCTTAAACCCCGCCTTCCAATGTTCATTTCACTCTTATCACTCCATTTCCCGCCAAAATGATTCTCCTAAATTTGTTACTGCTCTGTTGAAGAAATTTGTTGATACTATTTAGTGCCTCTGGATGGTTAGAGAACTTGGAGTGTAAGCTCTAACGTAGCAGGCGAGCTCATCTCTGTGATCTTAGCTGTTTGATTTTTTCAGAGCTGTTTCATTTTTCTTGGCTTGGATTAGAATCCTCCGATTGTTTGATTTTTCTGGCTGTTTTCTTTATTCTTCTTCTATCTCATGTCTGAATGATCTTCAGAGTTGCTATCTGAATCCTCCGAATTTTTTCTCTCTCCATCCCTCCCATCTTCCCCTTCAACTGCAAGCTTGTTTTGGAAAAATAAACGAGCTAAACCCGTAACCCGGCCGGGTTTGGGCGGGTTACGGATTCGGGCGGCCTCTTGCCCGAACCTGACCGATTTTTGTGCAATCTGTTTATTTTGGGCTTAAACAGGTTGGCACCGGGTTACGAGTCCGCTCGAACCCGTTGAAAGCGAAACGGGCGGGCTACAGGCTGACCATTGGACCAGCCCGTCCCGCCCGTTGCTCAGCCCTAGTGACACCCCTCTTAACGAAAATTCAAACATTATGGCTTGTTTGGAAGTTTTTTTGAGAATAACTTTTACGGATTTTGAAACAAAACTTATGCCCCGTTTGGTACGCAGAACTGTTTTTAATGGAATTGGAAGTTGAACTGGAAGTGCAAGTGAAATTAAAAGTATGTTTGGTATGCTAGAAGAAGTGATGTATTATTTTAATTTAATATTTATATTTATAATGTGAAAATACTAATATACCCTCTACAAAAAAAATTCTTTTCTTCCCCAAAAAAATTCTGTTGTTGTCGATGTTCGTCCATGTTCGTCGCCGTTGCGCTCTCAGATCTGAAGCACTCCGACTAGGAGAGAGGAGCAGGTGCTAAACCGAGAAGCAGAGGGAGGAGCATAGACAATCTTCGCATTTGGGGATCGTCCGATTGCAATGGAGACAAAGATGAAGGATTGGGGAAGGAGGCATTAGAATCGGACGACATATTTCGTTGGGAGGGGTAGGGAGAGGGGAGAGGAGTTGCGTGCGCTCGTGCACGATGCAGGCATCATGGTAGGCGGCGGAGTTGTGGAGGCAGCGTCGTGGGTTTTTCACTGGAGACAGCGGCGTCGTGGGTTGTAAAGGCGGCGGAGTTGTGGAGGCAATGTAAGGCAAGGGTAAAATGGTGAGAGCATGGGTTCCATGGTAGTGGAACTGAGTTCCTAGGGGGGGACCATGGAACCACCATTTCTCAGATCTGATGGAAATATCAGTTCCATGGAAATGAGATGCATCTTACCAAACATGCCAAAATCACAATTCCATCCTCAGTTCCAGTTCCAACTCCTCACTTCCATGCTACCAAACGGGACATTAGGGTTTGAATTACAGATACCGAAATAAAACCTATGTTTTGAAAAGGTGATTGTGTTTGGAAGTTTTGGCTTTTACGGATTCCGATGCAAAAAGTAGGTAAAAAAGATGAAAGAGAAAGAAATAAAAAGTAGGAAAGATAAAATTTATTAGGAGAGGGTGTGATTTGACAAAAAAATAACATTTTCAAAACCTAAGTCTCAAATCGAAGTTTTGTATCTAAAATAACTAACACCCAAGAGGGAGTGAATTGGTTGTTTATAAAATTTTTAACCAAATTTTCAGTCAATCAAAAATTTTCTCCTTTTCTACCTTTCTCTCATTTTGTACATCTTCAAATGGAATGATAGCAAGGGTATTTATAGACGTTGAAGATATGCTCCAAAATGATATCTTTTGAAATATGAGTCAATGGAAATTATTATTATTTAAAAACATAAGGAGATGGTTGACTACAATCAATGTTTTCCTTCAAAGCAAGCCAAATCGTTTTCTTCCCCTTTTAAGAAATAGTGTTTTTTATGCAAAGAAATAGTGTTAAAATAATATAAGATTAGCTAAAACTAGAGATAATCAGGAAAAAAACCGTTATAGTTAATGTATAGTCCCTACATGCTAAAAATTCTTCATTCTAAACTTTTTATTTAAGAAAATAGATAAAATACACTAGAGTAAGCCAATTCTTATTTGCTTTTACTATATTTCATTTTACTGAGATTGATTTTTCATGCAAAATATGTTTGTGTTTTTTTGGTGATAATTTGTGTGTGGAAATTACATTAACTTCTTTCAAGAAAATAATTCAAGAGGAAATTTCTTATGCAAATCAAACTCTTATTCTATCGTAATACTTCCGGTGTTTAATATAAAAGTCAGTTAACATTCTTTATGGGTGGCTTAAAGAAGCTAAATAAATTATTTTAAAGTATTTATATTTACTATTTTTCTTCATTTCCCTTCCTTAAAATTTATTTATTCCCAAATTTTTTATGCTAAGAGTAGAGACCTATGCATCCTTATAGGTTCAGCAGAAAATTATTAAATGTTAGCCTAAGATGTGGATGTGAAGATTTTTATAATACACAGGTTGGACATTAATGACTAACAAACAAGTGAAATATTTAAAGCAAATAATAGCTTTGCATATGCAAAATGGGTTAATGCTTCATCATCTAGCCTAAAAGCATCTAATTAATCATGGAAATCACATTTAAGGCCTCTAATTTTGATAATAAAATCTCATAAAAATATATCTTTCATCCCAAATTTTATAAATTTTATATAAAGTTTCAATTTAATTCTTTAATTTTACAAAATACATTTACAGTAGTGTTAACCCCAGCATCATTAACATGGAATGATGATTTTTTTTCAGTGATCATCATTGTTATTTTTTAAAATAAAACTTATTATATCGAGAATATTCTGTCAGCATTTAACATTTATGTTATTTGATCAAGATAATTTCATTTCTTGAACTTGAAACTAATCTATTTTAAGATTTAAACTGCAAAGGGTATTCACTTCTTCCAATAAATATGTTCATCATGATTTAAATTTGTATTCTTTTTATTATTGAGTAAGATTGCTTACCATTTGAATTACAGTTTATAGGTAACATTTTGTATTTCAGCGTGCACGTTTAGATAAACCGTGGATAAATATTTATACAATTTACAAAATAAATATGTAAAGGAGTTTATTTCAATTTACGAAAAAAACTGTTTAACGTGTAACACTTTTGTTAACATAGTTAGAGTTAGATGATAAAATCATTATAAAATTAATAGATAAAACCGAAACCGGAGTGGAAAAGTACTGACGTCATACTTTTGACTAAAATATCTCATTTTCTAATACAATTATATGTTACCTAGTAATGTATAGTTAGATTCAAATATATTAGCATAGTCCAATTGATTATAGGTTTTTCAGGTCAAAAAAAAAAATTGATGATAGGTTTTCTAACGTGAGATATTCCCAAATTCCCATTAACAAGGTTCATACTCTGAGTTTTATTTTAAAAAATTGATTCCTTTTTCACGTTATTTTATTTTTTAATTCAATATGATTTCCATTTCAATGGATGTAGAATGTCAAATAGAAATATCTTTTAATCACCACCCTATAAAAAAATAAATAATTATTGAAATATTATAAGTTAAATTTAAAACCATTCAAAATAGATTTTGACATTTCCAATTTCATCATATCCATGAGCACTGCCAGAAAAATGCCATTTAGAGAAGAAAAATCTGTCGCTAAATAACTATTTTCCGTCGTTAAAACGAGGGTCGTTAAATGAAAATTTTCTGATGGAAAATAGCTATTTAGTGATGGATTTTTCCATCACTAAATGACATTTTTCTGGTAGTGAATGTTCCATTAATAAATCTTTATTTTAAAACCTATGGACTATCAATTTCAGAAGATCATTTTGAGTGATCAAATATCTGAATTCTTTAAAAGAATATTTAATCAAACCACTTCCCTAATTGTTCAGGCACAATGAATGGATTAGTCACAGGTTCTTGTCCAAAAGAACAGATAATTATTGTGAAAGGACCCTCTAATAGCAAAGTCCAAAACATGGGGGGGGTGGGTGGGTGGGTAGGGAAAGTAATTGGCATTTTGTAAAGTGAAAAGACTAAACACACTTTGTAATTATACATTTTATTTATTTATTTATTTGCAGATTCACTTGTCTTGTGTCTTTTGGTAAATTGTCAACATTAATCACCAAAGCCAATTCCAGATATGAAAATAAAATTGGGATTCCCTACACAACTCAAGCTCCACACTACTATTTGATCAATTTGTTTTTTTTTTCCTCATCTAGTATAATTTAATTCTCAATTGATCACTACTTGTTCCCCTTTATTTTCAATTACCACATTTTTTTTTTCAATTTGGGGTCA
>JANTPZ010099483.1:0-11660 GCA_025593235.1 Vachellia pachyceras
CATCGGCGATGAGGGCCACCGCGGCGTCTCGGGGGGCGAAAGGCGTCGAGTCTTCATCGGCATTGACATCATCCACGACCCCATCATTCTGTTCCTCGACGAACCTACTTCAGGACTGGACTCCACCAGCGCATTCATGGTTGTTAAAGTCTTGCAGCGAATCGCTCAGAGTGGGAGCATCGTGATAATGTCCATACACCAACCAAGTTATAGAATCCTCGGCTTACTAGATCGTTTGATCTTTCTCTCTCGTGGTCAAACCGTATATACCGGCTCTCCTGCCAATCTCCCGCGCTTCTTCTCGGAGTTCGGTCACCCCATACCCGACAAGGAGAATCGGACCGAATTCGCACTGGACCGAATTCGTGAGCTCGAAGAGTCAACGGGTGGGACCCAGAGTTTGGTGGAGTTCAACAAATCGTGGCAGTTAAATGCCGCGAAAAATAAACCAGCCACCAACCGATTCTTCACCGGAACACTCAACGACGCCATTGCCGCCAGCATTTCCAGAGGTAAATTAGTGTGCGGTGCACCGCATCATTCCAACGTCGACGCCGCGTCGTCGGTTCCAACATATGCTAATCCTTTTTGGACGGAGATGATAGTGATAGCGAAACGATCACTCACTAATTCCAGAAGAATGCCGGAACTGTTCGGAATCCGACTCGGTGCGGTTCTCGTAACCGGGGGAATCTTAGCCACCATCTTCTGGCATCTGGATAATACTCCTAAAGGCGTTCAAGAGCGCCTCGGTTTCTTCGCCTTCGCAATGTCCACCACCTTCTTTTTGAGAACTCGGTTAGGAAAATGGATTTTGCAGATTTTGAGGCATTTTGAAAATTTCGAGATGGTTTTACGGATTTCAAGATGGTTTTTACAGATTTCGAAATAGTTTTATCTCGACTTACGTGCATCGTTTGGGAAAATGGCTTCCAAACAGGCACGTATGTGTTTCTCCAAGAGCGGTACATCTTCATGAGAGAAACTGCTTACAATGCATACCGGCGTTGGTCCTACGTGCTAGCCCATTCCATCATCTCAATCCCTTCCTTAGCCACACTCTCTTTAGCATTCGCCGCCGCCACATTCTGGTCGGTGGGCCTGGCCGGCGGGAGCTCCGGCTTCCTGTTCTACTTCCTGGTAATGTTCGCTTCCTTCTGGGCGGGAAGCTCCTTTGTGACTTTCCTATCGGGGATAGTGTCGCACGTGATGCTGGGATTTACTGTGGTGGTGGCTGTTCTAGCGTACTTCCTTCTGTTCAGCGGATTCTTCATCAGCAGAAATAGGATGCCGCTTTACTGGATATGGTTTCATTACATGTCGCTGGTGAAGTATCCGTACGAGGGGGTGTTGCAGAACGAGTTCGGGATGGAGCCACCGAGGTGTTTCATGAGGGGGACACAGATGTTCGACAACACGCCGTTGGGGGAGGTGACGACGTCGTTAAAGGTGGAGTTGCTGAAGAGTATGAGCAAGACGCTGGGGATGAGCATCAACGGCCAGACGTGCGTGACCACGGGAGCAGATATACTAAGGCAGCAGGGGATCACGCAGCTGGATAAGTGGAGCTGCTTCTGGGTAACGGTTGCTTGGGGGTTTTTCTTTAGGTTCTTGTTCTACTTGACATTAGTGTTTGGATGCAAGAACAAGAGGAGTTAAAATGTTTATCAATATATAGATCACCAGCTCCGTTTCGTTCCAGTTGCTTCTTCCACTGAAACCAATTAATTAAAGATGACCATTGGGCTAAGCACTTTCTTTTTTTATTTGTTTCGATCCTTCTAGGTAAAAACCCATTTGAATACACCGTGGATAAGTACTTTTACGTAAATCGATATAAGTATGTGAAGGAGATTATCTTATTTGATGGAAAAACACTAGTAAACTGGCTTTTGAGCTTCCCAGAAACGCTACCAAATAGGGCTAAGATGAATGTCCGTGCATGTGTATAACATAGTGCCATTTTCAGTTTTTTTTTTACCTATTAGAAGTAAGCATCAAGGATTTAATGCTGTTAGTGCGATCAAACTCACAATTTCCCGTATGAAAGGGAGCTTTTATATGCTATTTAAGCTATAAAGTCATTAGATTGAACTCCATTCCATTTAAAAACCTTCTCAGAGCTGAAATTGAACCTACCATGACATAAAAGGTTGAGCCTCATGAATGCTACCTGTAAGAAGTAAAATGACACGAGACATTGAAAAAAAAAACTCTTAACATCGTCAACTATATTTCTATAAATTGGGCCTGGGCCTGGGCCGCCATTCTCCCGCGTCAGAATTTAATATAAGCCCATTCCTTTAGGGAATGCTGCTTTCTTAAAACACGTCGCGGAATTCAAGGGGACGCTTGGATCGTGACAGTGGATCCTGGCCGTCCAAGCTGTCGGTACGTCCTATAAAATTGCAAGTACTCATCCTCATCATCAAGGTCAAGGGTTTGAGTTAGCTGTCGCCGGAGTAAATTTTCCTGGTGAGAGATTTCTTATCCTCTAACCTCTTGACTTATCTCGTTCTGGCTTTAAATTGGATCATCTTTTTTATTCTTGCCGTGTTGTAGGATCATCTTTTTTATTCTTGCTGTGTTGTATCTCTGGATCTCGTGTTCGCATGTTCCCGCAAGTGGATTTTGCTATTGCGTCATAGAGTCTTTGTTGTCACCAATTAGCTTTCTTTTGGGCATATTCATATTTCAATTTTCACCTCAATACCGCGCTGATTAGTTTGCCTAGAAATTTTTTTTCTTGTGCATGTGCCCCCCTTGAAATTGAACTTGGCATAAGCTCACCAAGTCCCCTGCTTCATTCAGCATCTAATGAAGTAGTTATCGTGTGTGATCTGTATCTTTGTATTCTTTTACTAAGCAAATGCATTTAATTTTGTCTTGTTTAACAGCAACAATGCCTCGCTATGATGATAAATATGGCAACACTCGCCTCTATGTGGGCCGTTTGTCTTCAAGAACTCGTTCGCGTGATCTGGAGCGTCTCTTTAGTCGATATGGAAGGTAAGCATGATTATAAACTTGTTCATGATCTTGAATCCTTGGCCATTGTCGCAAGCAGTGAACATGGATCATACTTTTTTATTTATTGCTTTCTTAAAGAACGAATGGCTCATAGTCATATGACTGTTTGCTGTTTTTTCTGTGAGCCCATCAGTTAAATTTTGACAAAGGTCTTTTGCAGTTCCAAATATGCATATATTCTATTAGCAACTTCTTATAATAATCTCGAGATCGCATTTTCTTTCTGAGAGTTGGTCTTGTTTCTCGGAAGTTCATTATATTCTATAGGTTCCAATATATACATGGTTTGAAAAATCTAATTCTTATTTCTGCCTGGTTCATAGTTCATCCATTCTGTGAATTGTGACTAGCGAGATAATTGAGTGGTTAATTGGTGTGGGATTGGGGCCATCTTTTGCCCTGAAAATTAGGGCCTATATACAGGTTTTGCCAAGCTTTTTTGCATGCTTGGTTTTATGTTAGTGGAACCCGATTCCCTAGGTGTCTTGTTTTAACTTGAATGATCTTGTTGAAGGTTTCTGGGGTTTTGCCTAAACCTGGAGGTCTATGGTGAGAGGGTGGCCTTGGTGGAATTGGTGGAAATTCCTGCTGAGTGTTGACTTTGGCGATTCTTTCTGTAATGTTATTGCGTGTTTTTATGGAAATGGCAACAATCACAAACTGGTGTTTTGTTCGTCTTTGAGGGGCAAAGTATCATACTCTAGCAGTAGTTAAGTAATGATGGCCTTACTGTTTCTGGAAACCATTTACGCAGAATTCGAGATGTGGATATGAAGCATGATTTCGCCTTTGTTGTAAGTTGTTACCTTTTTCCCTGCTTTTACTTTAGTTCTTTTCACTTTGATTTATTCCTGTGTGGGGAATGAATTGTTGAGGGTGGTGAAAATTTCCATGTTACTTCCATTGTTTGCTCCTCACTTCCTTAAAACAGGAGTTTAGTGATTCTCGAGATGCGGATGATGCAAGATATAACCTAGATGGCCGTGATGTTGATGGCAGTCGAATTATTGTGGAGTTTGCAAAAGGGGTAAGCACTAATTGCTTAAACTATTTTCATGTAATAGTGTTTTGATTTAAATGTCACAGCTGTAATCAAATTATGTGAAAGTGCTTGCCCTCTGTATAAGCTATGTGTTGAGTTGTGGCTTTTTGTTGCATCTCTATTCCCTGTAGTTATCAATTGTGTCAAAGTCCAAAAAGAAAAACGAACTGTATTTCATTGTTGGTGTTTGTTGAATGAGTAGTTTGTTACCTTACATTAACAATCAGGTGCCTCGCGGTTCTCGAGAATATTTAGGTAGAGGTCCTCCTCCTGGTTCTGGACGCTGTTTTAATTGTGGCCTTGATGGACATTGGGCTCGCGATTGCAAAGCAGGAGACTGGAAGAACAAGTGTTACCGCTGCGGAGAGAGAGGCCATATAGAGCGAAACTGCAAGAATAGCCCGAAGAAGCTGAGGTAGGCCTGTGTAATGCCTGCATTATCTATTGGACTTAACATTGTTTAATTTATGCTGTCATTTTTTCTTGTTTATCCTGCAGACGTGGGCGAAGTTATTCACGTTCACCTGTTAGGTCACCCTCACCCCACCGTGGCAGAAGCCGTGATCGAAGTTATAGCCGAGATAGAAGCTACAGGTTGGATGATTATAGTCCTTACATCAGCTGGAGTTTATTATAGTGTGGTTGGAAACATTTTTTTTCCCACCACATTCATTCGCACTGAGTCTTGTTCTTAATGGTTGCTTGGTTGCTTTTGTATTTTGCAGCCGATCAAGGTCCCCTGTTAGAAGAGAATGGAGCCCAGTTCATGATGATAGGTCATTGAGTCCTCGATACAGAAGCCCAGAGCCCAAAGACAGTCCTCCACCCTCGAAGACAAGGAACAGGAGTCTGAGCCCTGATGAGGGCAGTCCAGAGAAGAGAGGTGAGGCTTCTCCGGGTGCCCGGCAAGATGGATCCGACTACAGTCCCAGAGGAAAGAGCCGAAGCCCTGCTAGTAGCCCTGCAAGGGACAGCTATGTTAGCCCTAAAGCTAATGGTCGCAGCCGGAGTGCCAGCCCTCAGGAAGACCGAAGCCCCATTGAAGATGATGATGATGCCAGCCCTCAGAGGCAGTGAGTCACCTTGAGATGCATTCAGGCGTGAGTTAAAAGTTGTGTAAGAAGACAGGCCTAGTAGTTTTATTATGTAATGCTTTTATGAAATTCTGACGGGATAACTGGAGTTTATGGTTTTTATGAAGGAACAGTTTTTTTTTTCTTCCGTGTCATTCCGCAAATTCTTATTCGATGCGCTATATGTTCGCCATGACTCTTGATGCAATTGGTGTGAGCCTACCAGCAAAATGATGATGGAACTATAAACCAAGTGTGTGTGGGAAATCCTTTGTTACTGTGAAGGTGATTGATTGTTCTGGCGGAGGTGAACTGAAACTTACTGAATGATAGTTCCTTGACGCGAACACAGCCATCTTCAGTGAATCGAGTATACCTTTTTTATGCTTTCTTGGAGAACGATATGCTGTGGAAGGTTAATTATACAATATGTATATGTGATAGGTCACTTGAATTTACATTTTTAAAAAATTATATACGTAACTGACTTTTCACGAAATACAATAAAATTTTTATATTATGTAAATATAACTGATACTCTACATTATTTATATCTCATTCTTCAATTAATTTGTTAGTTAAGAGGGATTTACCTCCAATTCCATAATTATAAGTTAATAGGGTGAAAAAAATTGAATTAATCACTTTATTTACGAGTGGCATAAACGTTATTGTGGATACGCATGGCGAAGCGAGAGATGATTTTATCGAAGCTAAAAATTTTATTGGTTTAATCATTATAATTGTTTATAAAAATGAGTGCATGTTCTGTGTATTCATTATTTTTAGGGGAATTACTAACTTCTAGGCATTTTAAATTTTAGTAAATGGAGATTTATTGTAAGGTCTCATAGAAAAAAGTTATTTATGAAAAAGTCTCCAGAGGTTGTCAATAACAAATCGAGGAGCACCATTGATAAGTGGAGCAGCTGCCATTGAAAATTCTTAGATCTTTTTCATAAATAACTTCCTTCCTTGTTACCTTACAATAAATATCCCATTTTATATTTTCTAGGACAAAACATCTGATATTTAATATAAATATTTAATTTCAAGGTGAGTACTGGTATTACCTTGCGTTCTAACTTCTACAACCCCCCCCCGGGGGCCCATTTCTATTTTATCTGCTTCCTCTTCATATTTCTTACTCTCTCTCTCTGACAGAATCTTCAATTGAAGTTACGTCTCTCCTCCTTCACCGTCTGCTCGGCGGCGCATCGCCCCCGGTTGCCCTCTAAGAAGACGACAATTAATAAAAAGCAGAGCCTCGCTTCCGCAGGCTTTGGTGGCGACAAGAAACAAGAATTATGGCGTTGCGTCGAGGGTTGCGGCGCCTGTTGCAAGCTCCAGAAAGGCCCTTCTTTTGCCTCTCCTGAGGAAATTTTTACGCATCCTTCTGATGTTGAGGTTTGCTTCTTCTCTTACTTTCTTATACAGCTTTTGCTCCTTCCCTGCTTCGGAAACTCTAAAGCTTTGCATCCTCGACCTCATACTTCCCTTCCATTTTCTTATTGATGCTTGTGTGCGAATTTCTTTCTCATTCATCCAATCTCTTCTCTTCATGCTCGGCCCTTTTTGATCAATTTCAGCTCTATAAAAGCTTGATAGGTCCAGATGGCTTTGTACCTCTTTGTTCTTTAGATCGTCCTTACTTCTGTCGTGTAGAGCCAGATATATTCGAATCTTTATACGGAATACACACAAAAAAAAAATTCAACAAGGAGGCCTGCAGGTTCGGTATCTACTGTTTTCTCATTTATTTACCGAATAAGTGAGCATTTCTCATGAAATCCTTCAACTTTCTCTCTGCTGTAGCTGCAGGGACACCATTAGGACAATTTATGGCTCTCATTCCGAGGAACTACGCACTTTCAATAACTGGATAAGGAGCTCTTCTAGTTAGATTTTAGATTTGTGCAGTGCTCAAGGTCTTTGTCGTTGCTTTTCATTCTTAAAGCTGCTGGACATTTCTGGTCTTATTGCTCACAGATGACTCGAAACAGCTCCGACAGCCAGAGATGGGAAAAATCGTTATACTTGGAAGGTATGCCAGTGTTTCCCTCTGACCTCTGGGAGATGAACAAGAACCAATGTGATGCCAGGTTTGCCACGTATTTACATGCAGCTCTACGCTGGTCTCTCTTCCCACATATGTGTTTTAGGGAGTTTTCGTTGCACTTCAATCAGAGAAGGCAAATGCAACAGTACAGAGTTCTCCATTATTGCATTGCTGCCGAGAAAGCCATTTCATTTTTTGTTTTTGTTTCTCAAACTGGATCAAGTGATGGAACGGAGCATTTCGTTTGCCGAGGTGCCTTTAAGCAGAGTCCATAAATCACTTGCATTGGTGCTGGAAGGTGACTAGCCTAAACTTGTGGGGTGAATAAACTAGATTTTGCCATCAGACTGTTGAACCGTAGGTATTGATATTCAGGATATTCATGCATGGGTATCAAGATTTGTACAATGCTTTTCACTTTGATAAACTGTTCTCGTGGTAAATAGAAATTGCTGATCGAACCAAAAAATATTTGTCCTCTGATCCTAGCACATGGAACTCAATTTTTGATGTCAATCTACTGTACAAGAGCTATTTTGTTCATTAGATCATAGAGCCAAGGCCCAGCTCAGCTTCACTGTCATCTCCATCTTCAAATAACTTTACAAACCGAGCCTGCTCCTGCTCCCTCTTCTTTTGCCAGTACTTGTATGCAGCCACTAATCCAATTACGAGCATAGTTGAGATTAAAGAACTTAGCAAAACCACGACGGCTACTTGCATTCCTTTTCCACCATCATGCACTTCAGGTGCTGGGCTAGACACTACACACGTTGAGAAAATTAGTGTCGCTAGAACTGATAAAGTACTAAAGCTCGCAAACTCAGAAGACAAAATCAAGAAAAATTAGTTCAGAAATCCAAAGTGTAGCAAATCTTTGCCCGGCCATGCCTAATCATCCCTCGTTGAAGAAACTTTGAGATCTAAGGTAACAACAGCCTCATTGAAGAGATTATTAGCGTACAACTATGAATGTCGAAATAACCTCGCTTCGAAATCTGAACTTAAAAGTTTTGATAACAATCCAATATCTGCAAACTGCAACAGGCCAACAGCATCTCTTCACATATAAACGACCTTTGCTGGATGTGTTTGGGAATCAATTGGGAGAAATGAGTTTACGAATTTCGAGAAGAATTTACGAATTTCGAGATAGTTTTTAAGGATTTCGAGATATTTTTATCTTGGATTGCGTACATCGTTGGAAAGAAGTTCTTTCCAAACATGCACAATGTACTGATGTATCCAGAGTGGCCAATCCGTCATGAATGGTGTAGAAGGAATTTCAATAAATAAAGACGACAGCAAAGCACGCACCATTAAAAAAAGATGGGCATTCTGGGCACAAAAATGTGGCATTAAATTCCTTCTCCTTGAAATGAACATACATGCCATAAGGGGCTTGAAAATCAGAAGGACAAAGCTCCCATTCATCATATACGTCATCTGAAATAATACTGTTTTCTTCATAAATCCCACATCGCTTGCACTTGGTACTTGAGAAGTTAGTCAAAGGCTGGAATCGTAAAGCAACATTTCAGAAGTTGTTTGAAAGAAATAACATGCAACTAAATAATCACAAATGCTAACCCTATGAATGATGATTAAGCTTAAGGTGACATGGGCAGATTACTCAGAGCTCACTTGTGAACAATTGATTCAAGCATAATTACTTACCTGCATGTGCTAGTTATCTGAATTTATTTCTTATGCTACGAATGTTTGCCAAAAGCACAATGACTTTGTATTTGCATTGTTCCATCCAGGTTTCCGATTACAGATATCGCGCATGCAAATGAACAGAGTAGGGCCTATGAATCAAGTTATGGGAATACCATACAAGCGTAACATCAGCTTGTAAAATCAGCAAATTGGAGCTTGAATTTCCTTAGTTAAGCTCCGGATTGGAGACTTAGAAAAATTCTAATCCTGATCAACCCGTTTTATTTTTTAAATAAAAAACTAAGAGTTTATGAATTTATTTCTTATTGATCCTAATAGAAGAGTCGCCCTATGCTTCTATATGCCTATATTCAAGCAGAAGTATATATCTGTGCGTGTGTGTAGATAGATAGAGAGAGAGAGAGCAAAACATGGCACATTTTGATTCTAGATAGGCTAATTTTGTTAAGTTCAGCAGTTTTACATTTCACCGCTTGCCTAAGTTCAGCAGTTTTACATGGCACATTTCAATGCACTAAGAAACAAGCAATGCAATCAAGAGTAGATAATGGGAAATAGTTCGTCAGCAGAAGATGCATTAATTACGATACATCATATTAGACTATTGGCAGAAGTAAATGTTGCTGAAATGCACATAGAATAACAAACAAACAATTAAAGGCCGGAAAAAGCATGAGAACCTGCCATGATTCTTCATCCTTGAAAGTATACAGGAGATGCGCTTTCTTGACGTCAGGCAGTACCGTCTTGTTCTCCTCTTTGCATAGGAAGTAAAAAGTTGGAGTAACCTTCAGCCAATTATGGGTTTTGAAGATTTCAATCGAATTTAGTGTGACAGCTGCTGACAATATGGATCCTGCGCGGTGAAGAGCAGAAGCCACAACAATTAGATAGCTAACGATTCACCCAGTTTACTCACCTAGACTTGGCAGGAGGGGGAAAACAGAGAGACTCCGAAATATGATAATTAATTAGTTAGTTGATTACAACTCTCCGCCAAACTGAAACCCCTCTCTACTATGATTTAAGGAGCTACATCTAAGAAGCTACATGCATAAAAACATAGAGAAGCTGGTTGTTCCCGAGGAAAAATTACCGGGAAAATAGCTTAAGAAAATCACAGAGATGAGAAGTGCATGAGAAACCCTAGAATTCCGCAGATGCCGAACCTTAGCCGACATGGCGGATAACGGCTTCCACGGTTGTTAACTGATGGCTTACAGCCGAAGGACAGGATATTGAGAATTCGAGACACCCGAAATGATGAGATAATTGGCGGGAATGCTCACTTCTCTCCTCTCCATCTGTAGACCACAGGCCAACGTTTCGTAGTCAATGCAATAAACAAGGAACCAACGAAGGCGCCTTTCCGAACTTCCCTTGGCCTTGACCGGGTCACATTGCGCCTGCCTGCTTATTAGCCACTTCGCTTATTTCCCGGGAAAACGCTGTCGTCCAGTTATCACTTATCACTATTCTCTCATCGTCGTCTAAACTGGTTACCTGTCGTTTACTCCAATCCACCGAAACGGAGTCCCAAAAATATCACAAACCTGAGAAACTATAACAGCGTACTTTATTTGCAATCTTCATTAGTGTCGTGTCAACCCCATTGACGGTTTTTGACCGAAGATTGACCTGAGAAGTCCCATGAACCTCGCCGATATATTTTCTACATTGCATTAATGCAGCAGGGTGCTCTGTTTTGCTTAACGACATGCAATCCCAAAAATATATAATCCAAAAGCACGGAGTCAAAGAAATGGTAATGCAGAACAACATTGGTGAGTTTAGCTCAGGAACAGAGAATGGATAAATCCTAGAATATTTCTCACAAAAAGGCCCTATCGACGTAGCCGGATTCTGGGCGTCTTGTGCCGTATAAAGGAATGTATCAAAATCATTTTATCGCCGCCATCTTTCTCCTCTTCCTCGCCCACGCCGTCTCCGGTCTACCCTTCCATAAAGACCACCACCGCCACGGTGGCCACCACCGATTCCGTCACCGACATCCCGCCCCATCGATTTCATTTGGTAATGGAAAACGTCTTCGGAGTCCACACGCCCAAGAAGGAACACCAGCAACACCTATAGCACCGAAAATCCCCATCCCTCTTCCTACTCCGGCAATTCCAGGAATCCCTGGCCCAGCGCCTGCCCAACCACCACCAGCACCACCACCTTCATTGCCAGATGGAATCATAGGTGAAATCTCAGAGCACGCAAAAATGTTCGGATGGGACCCAAAGAAGGCGATCAAAGGGTGTGGTGCTAACTGCGACCCGCTCAAATATCTTCAGCAGCAAGAATTCCTGGTAGCCCACAATTGGGTGAGGCTTTTATTCAAACTGCCGCTTTTCACATGGGACGATAAGCTCGAGAGTGCGGCGAAACAGACCGCGATTCAGCACTACGACGACTGCAAGATGGTTCACTCAGACTTTCCTTACGGAGAGAACCTTTTCTGGTCGCTGCAATCGCATTGGACGCCTTCGGACGCCGTGTATTCTTGGTACAATGAGAGTATATGGTACAATCTTAAGAGCCTTCAGTGCTCGGCGCCGCCGGGCGACGATTGTGCCCATTTCACGCAGGTCGTGTGGAAGGACTCTGTTCGTTTAGGCTGTGCCCTTCAGCATTGCCGAGATCCCAGTAAAGGCATGTTGATCGTCTGCGAGTATGACCCTCCCGGCAACTACGACAACGAGAACCCTTTGGACGATAACAATGCCAAACGTGCAAACCAAACCTGATGATCCTCTTTAACTGCCTT